>UCOK01000030.1:62996-142900 GCA_900474325.1 Synergus umbraculus | reverse complement strand
GAATTGACCATTTAAAATAGTTAAGATGCGCTCTGAACGCATTTTTCCTGGAATTTAGTCAGTTTTACTATTTCAAATTGTAACTTTTACAACGAAAATAGCAGGGTTTACAATTTTCTTAGCACAAATTACAATTTGAAATAGTAAAATTGACTAATTTCCAGGAAAAATGCGTTCAGAGCGCATCTTAACTATTTTAAATGGTCAATTCAGCCATTTACTTTTTTGCATGAATCTTCATTCACAGAAAAAATAAGGACTGAAAGTGTTTACAGCTGAAATCAGTTTTTAGGCTGAATTTCAGTCTTAAGTCAGTTTTTAGTCTTGTTTTAAGACTAAGAAGTCTTGTTTTTAGATTCAGCCTAAAAACTGATTTTAGCTGTAAACACTTTCAGTCCTTGTTTTTTCTGTGTTTTTACTGTGCTTTAAAGGGTTCAGCTATTTCTAAAAAATAAATAAAATATCACCACTTTCTTCTCTATGAAAGAGCCTATATTGAGCAGTAAATCCTTTGTATAGAGAAGAATTTTTATTTTCTATTTAAACTTATCAAAGAATCCAACGACTCATTGTTCGAGTTGCTTAGGTGCATATTAAAATATAGTGATACCTATGCAGGACAGAGAATGTCTTGCGATTGCGATCTCAGCTCTGCAGATGTAATTGCTGTAACTGTTGCCAAGTTGTGTACAGCAATGGTCTCTCAGGTGCCCAGGGCTCTTAAATTACTTTTAAATTTCTTCTTTCAGGTTTTCTCAAGCCCATGTTGCTTTTAAATGTTCAAATTAAAGATTTAAAAAACGGTTTTTTATTTAATTAAGAAAACGTGACTAATTTTACTTAATTAGTCGCTTGCTTTTCTTAATTGTAATTTTTAAAATACCTTTTATGTTTTATTCTTTTATAAAGGGGAATCTTTGCGATGAGGGGGGGAGATTAAAGTATTTATCGTGATATATTTGCTGACCGTGACAAACTTTGACCGCTTAAAATTAAAGAGGCATGACTAGTAGAATCTACTTGTCATTGGACGAGTGGAGACAAGAAGGCATGACCAATTAACTATTTACTGGGGCAGAAATAGTAAATTCTTCGAAGATTCGCTTTTCATCTTAAATGCATTTCCAAATGCCAAATGAATAAGAAGAAAAAAATTAACTGCTAAATTAAGATTCGATTTCTTGAGAAGAGAAGTATTAACTTGCAAATCGCATACTCGCTACACACGAAGGAAACAGGAAGTGGTTTAGGCTTCAGCATTTGAAGACCGTAAGAACTTTCAAGCAGTGATTTGCATAGGTACTTCATCTTTATATTAGGTACAAGTTTCAAACGTCTAGTCTGACGATTTTTTTACGTTTATTGGAATAAAAACATTTAAAAAAGTTTCCAAAGTTCCTAATCTACTAGCAGTAATTTATTCGACGTTGAAGTATTATATTATATACTTTTATATGAAAGTAGTATATTGATATGAGAAAATGAAGATTAGGAAGGCAGTCAGACAAGGATGTTACTTGATTTTATGACAGTTCAACCTACATAGAGAATATGCGATTAACGAAGTTAAAGAAGAAAATAATAACATAGGAAAAATATTATGGGAAGAGTTGATTGAAACGTCTAGATCGAACGATATCGTTCCATTAACTAGTAGGCTGCAATAAAAGAAAAAGCAAAAAAGAACATGGAATCTTAATCTTGTTGTATGATCTGGGACTTAACAAATAAACTGTTAAAAACTTATGTATCATCTTCTCGAGACGAAACACGTCCCCAAATGTTCAAATATAATTTTTTAATGGCAAACATTATTAAAATAATAAAAGTAATAAGAGCATGGGTTAAATAAATGTAAAGGAGAAGAAAGAAGATTACAGATAAGCAAGGCGTGACTATTTGTACGTCTTTCCTTAGCTTCGTAAAATTCTCTTCTCGAGCCTCAGTACCCGGAAGCTGCTTTTAATTTCCCTTCTAATAGCTACTAATCTTGACAAATGTCGATATAACTTTAAGCTATCTCCCATCCTCAAGTCGAACAAGTGACGCTAATTAAAGTTGTAGCGGAAATAAGGAAATGAGATTGCAATGCAAAGCAAAGCCTCGTTAGGATCAATCGAAGCGTGGATTCCACGTGCGATATGTCACGATGTGCCGGACGACTCGGTGCATTGGATCGGGCAGGTGTATACGACTTTTCTCAGTTTTATTTGAACTCGTAGTTATCAAGACTGAAATAGCGCTCAGTGGTAGACCACGAACGACTTTTGCACATGTATGTTTGTATGTACTGATGAGAAAACGGGGTGAGGAATAAGGATGAAGATTGCAGATGTAGAGGTTCAAGTACAGGTAGAAGTATCTACAGATAGGTAGGTACCTATGAAGTGGTACTACCAACTAAAGCCTCATTAGCAAGACAAGGATGAGAGCATCGAGCCTACGGCCTTGAGAGATCTTTGCACTCACGTCGCATCTTCGCGTTTCTTAGAGTTTCCTCTCGTTTCTTTGCGATGCTTGAAGGCCGTCCTACCACCTCCCAGGTCATGGTCCACGCAATACCTATGTACCTGATATTATCCACACCTCAAGACCAAGAAAAAAGATATTTAGGATTCCTAGAACCCAATTTTTAGGGGAGATTTTTTCCTGAAGATTTTCTTTGATTTTAGAGGTGTCCAACTTGATACTAACATACTTGATGATATTAACGAGGCTTCATATTGAAAAAATATGAAGCTCCTTTGATAATGAGCCATTAACACTTTGATCTTATCATGAAAAGAAAAGTTATACACCTTGAATTTGAAGGAAGTGGTTTAGAATTTGTATTACTCTCTAAAAGGCAAATCTTTTTCCTTTTCTTTGGAACCTTTTTCATCACGTCTCATCCTTTTACTGCTTGACCACTTAAGTCACGATACCGAGCATATCCAACTATGTGGATCACAAAGCGTGGTAACAGCTACAATAGCTACATGCGATTCCAGAAACGCAATTAACTCGGCAAGCTATGATGCCTCATAATAATAACCGCCGGAAGTGACACTTGCCGAGTTTGCCCTTCATAGTTCGTAATTTACATTACTGGCTTATAGGGTTTATAAATCAGATGATTTAACTAAATGCAACTTGCTGACAGCAACAAATTATCCTGATTGCATTTGCACCATGTTCAACTCCGCTCTAATCGGTCAATTCGCAGGGTTGCTAAACTCGTTTCTTCGTCTTCCTAGACTCCAAGATTTCATGCAAACTTGTATTTTTTTATGCGTACAATGTTAATGATAATAAATGCTGGATATTATACTGTTGCACAGAGTGCAATTAATTCTAACAGAGTAAGGAAATTCAATGTTTTAAGATAAGTTTCGCTCTTGCTTATAAATCTTAATATCTGCGAAACATCATTCAAGGTACTTGACTTACGGACTTGTTTTAAACTGGCTGGTCTAGCTTCGTTTAGAAAAATAAAGAAAAGGGTTGAGGTTGAGAAACGAGGCAGCGGTGGAAAAAGAAGACGGGTATGAGTATTACGGGTACAAAGCGACCAGAGCGAATCCAAACTCTCCCTGAATCGATATCAACCTGCTTCAGAGGCAGACCAACTGGCCCCGATCACATAAAACTCGAATTATTAATTTTAATAAATTTAGAAGATAAAAAACAGTGATGCGCTTTTTTTTTGTCAAAATAATTAAATTTAAGAGGATTAGGATCCCTGTGTCTATTAAGAGCCTCTTCACGGCCGCGAAAAGAGTGTCAATCACTGCCAATAAGGCTACGACCGCATGTTTAATGTTGCTTTTTGCGTGTCACATTCTGCGAGAACCTGAATCCTCAATGTACGTCCTTCAATGTAATTGTAAAACATGTAGAAAAAAATGGTCTCTTTTGTCCTATACGTGAACAGAGCCGAGGACTACAAGAGTCTTCATTTACGACTTTGCCGACTTTGAAGAATTCTTCGAAGTCGCGTGTCTTGAAGAGTATATCAGGTCATTTGCGGCTAGGTTGGTTGTTAGAATGAATACTGATCGTCTAATCAGATAATTTCCAAGTAATCTTCAGCACGATTCGAATTAACTCACTTTTGTTTGAATATTTCATAACTATGCAAATTTTGTAAAATCATTTTGGCTACATTTTTACGACGCTTCTAATTTTAGGAAATTTCATGACATTCTAATTTTCAATAAAAAAAAAATATAATAAATAACTTTGAATGATATAAGATCGAAGTCTTCTGAGAATGAAAAACAAAAGATTTTAAAGAAGGATGCGATCATTGAACCAATGGAGGATGACCCAAATGTAGATTGAAACGAACGTCATCCAAAGTATGCAAAAGAGACCTGAACAACTGCACGATGCCTGCATAAATCGATCTTTCATTACGAGATCGTAATCGTTATTCTCATTATAGAGTATTAGTTACCAGACGATGCTCCAGGCATAATCCAAATGAAGACACATTTAAAAACGAAAAACACGAGGAAGTTAAATATTCTTTTATATTTCTTTTTCCTTATTTAAAAAAGTAACATCAAAGCTTAAAAAGGCATGGAATATATCATCGAAACAAGTTTAGGAAGCTGCAAATCTTTTCAATGTCGTGCTGAGACATTTCTCCGTGCACACAAATGGTCCTTTCGCACTAAATCACGAGAGAAACTTATTTTATTACTCGTTGCGATACAAATTATAAATATGTAGATACATAAAAGATTCTACCTCGAAGTCATAAAAACAATCTCCAAACATATTCAATTCTTGTACTCTCATTCTTTCAATATGTTGTGCCTTCTTTTTCTCCTTTTCTTTGTCCAGCACTTTTTTTAATTCCTCTTTGCATTTCTGCGTTTCGAGTGACGGCGGCTTTGGCTATGGTGACCATTACGGTTCATTATTCAATCGTAAAATTCGTGCTTGAATTTCAGCTGCCAGCCCTTGAGATTGCCAAAGTCTGCGCCTCCGATAGCAGTTCGAAGCGCTTCGAATAATCAGAATGCTTCGTCAACAAAGACTGGTTTCTCCAGACTTCATAAAATATTTGCAAGACGGTTATTATTTAATTTCATTCAAACACAAACACTTCCAATGATCATTTTAATTATGCTTAATTTTCTCAAGAGTATAAGGAGACGTTATAAAGCATATGACATTCATTTATTTTAATGTACATTATATACCCGAACTCACAATCAATTATCTAAAGTGACATCGGGTCACTTGAATAGCAAATATTGTCACTACATTTGCAATTATGATTATAAAACGATAAAGAAAACTTAATTAAGAGACTGGTATATCCACTTCTCCAATGCATTTACATTTTAAATTAATCTGCACATCAGAGAACTTGCCAATTAGTCTATAAAAATGCTAAGATACTGATATTAATTTTCCGTGGAATAATATTTTCCCAAAAGAAAATGATATTCATTATGACACTTATTGCTGGGAAATTTTCTGGATTTAATTATAGGGTCAGCAATCTTGAAAGAAAAGAGCATGACAGATAATATAACAGTAACGTCATATCTGTGCTGCAGTGTTTCTCTACCTTTAATTATATTACGAAGGTTCATGACTAGTCGTAACCACAAGGCATAGTAAAGGCAACTATTTGCATGTCAGATGGTTAAAGGTACCGCTAAGCGAAATTTTATAAAATTTCTGTGAGGTCGTTCAGAACAAGTATTCAGTGCTGACCCAACACTTCGAAAATTCTCTTTTTTCACGCATACCTTAGGTGGTACCGTTATCGAGATTAACCGTATGCCCTACCCAGGGAACCGAATATTACACATTCATTGGAAATACTATATAATTAACAAATATTATTAAATATTTTTCATTATCTTGTCTAAAAAAATTGATTTTACTATATAACTAGAAAAATTGTTGTCAAAAACCTGATTGAAAATACCGGATGTGTATTTTATGACAATTATTGAAATTATAATTAAAGAGTTTCAAGGTATTTCAAAATATTTCAAGAGCGAGTGTACATCAAATTTTAAGAGTGATTACACCCTCGGTTTTATCTTGTGTATAAAGATTAATTAGTAAACTTGTTTTGATTACAGAGTGATTATTTCCTTCCGCCAAGATCAGCATGGTCGAGAGTTCCTCCACAGACTTCGAAAAAGAAGAAAAACAATTCTTCATGGAAAGTTGGCAATACTATGCTAATTATAATAGGCATGCTAGTTTTTACTGCCGTTTTAGCAATAGGAGGTCTAGCCCTTTGGATGGGAGGTATGCTCGTGAAAACCAGTTAAATATAAATCACCTTTCCAATCTTTTAAATTGTTTTGTAATTTTTCTACAATTATTTTGGTTTCAGCTTTCAGAACAGACTCAAAAACTGGTGAGTCTCAGCAAATCTTCACTGAACTACACCGAATTACTTACATCTTCAAAAACTTCCACTGGTAAAAAAAATCCAAAAATTTAACAAAAATTATATTTTTCAGCCATTATAGGTTTTTCCTGCAGCTTCAGGGTAGTCAAAGGGGAAAAATACAACCCAATGTTAAAGCTTAATACTAGTATGGTATTCAGAGATAAAGAACGTAAATATAAAAATATTGTAAGTTGAGGCAATTATAAAATAAATGTTGTATAAGTACCAAAAGAAGAATCTAATTTAAATTTACATTACAGGTTGAAAACCTTTTTAGGACAAGTGTCATAGGACCTTCCTATAAACATTCAGTGATCGACAAATTCGAAAATGGAACCCTGAAAGTCTTTTTCAGACTCTACTTAGACAGGAGGAAGATTCCAAGAACAATTACAAACATAGAAGACACGATAGAGGAAATTATCATCAAAGAGACTTACTCGATAAAGTCCCTCTTTAAAGAAATGGAACTCGATTTGACGAGTGTCACAGTAAAAAGTAATTCTAAATTTTACAATTGTTGACAGTTTTAGATAAAAATTAAATACCTAATTAAATAAAATTACTTTTTTTTAGGGATAAATTCGGATGCAACTTCTAATCAAAGGTCAAGTTCAGCAAGTCAGCAAAGGAACGCGATGATCACCAAAAACGGAATTTTGCGACCAAACAAAAATAGTTCACTTCTCACGAATTCAAAACCAAAACCAAGGCCAACGAAAATGGAACCCAACGAGCCAGATATTGACTTCAGTAATGTTCCGACTATTCAAGGAACCTACAAAGCAACGAAACTACTTCCGGCCCAAAATTCTACGACAGTGAAAACGAATTCGAATGATTTAAAAGAAACTTCTACCGTTTCTCCTAAAATCGAAGAGACAACAAAAATGGAATCAACTACAGAAAAGACAACAACACAAGCAACACATCAAAAAACAAGTCCGGTAACACCTAAAACTGATTCTAGAAGAACAACAGTTCCAAGTCCATCAACGACTGATGACAAGTTGGAAGAACTTCACAAAGATTTTATTGAACCAAATTTTGAAACCTCACCCTGGAAACCAATTATTCCAAGCTTCATTAACACTGAATTAAAACTATTGCCTGAAAAAGTTCAGCCCTCTCTAATTCCTCAATTTGATGACGAGCCAGTCAGGATGACGAATCAATTCAATCAAAACGTTAGGGATAAGGAATTAATTCGAGACGAGGAGTTAATTCTGGGCACTCCTATTTCAGAAGTTAAACCGCCGGATTTATTCTTAGATAATAATCAATCACAAGTTATAAGACCTAATGTAGATCCTCCTGGAATGAGTACTTTTGATACAGAAGATACAGATTTTCCCCACGATAGGATCGTTCCTCAAGAAATGGTAAACTTTAGAGTGAATGGCAAGTTCAAAAATAAACTCCCAGCCTTTCAAGAAAATATCACAGAGAAAGAAGATTCAAACCCTGAAATTGAAGTTTCTGGTCATGTACCCCCCGACACTTATAAACTTCGTCTGAAAACTTCTTCAGATTCACTGACAGATGTCGAAAAGAGTCAAATGGGAATGACTAGTCCTCAGGATAACTCTAGAATTTCTACAGATTTTTTGGACAAAAAACCAGTTAGTAGATTGGATGATGCGAGCTATTTACAAACAAAGCCTACAACTTATTCTGATTTCGGAACTTCAGCATTGCCAATACTGCTGACCGGAGACTCTGGAAGTCTTGATGAAAAACCAATTACTGATTATGAGATACCGGTCAGAATTTCAGGTGTTGGAGTTGCAGAACCTGTTCCTGATTTTGAAATTGATCTCGAAGCGAGGAATAGGTTTTCAGATGTAGCAGCGATCACTGATGATGACGATTTGAATAATAAAAAAGTTGATCAGGTTCTCCAACAACCGATTTATACTAGTTACAGAACCCCGGATCTAAATGGAGGAGCGAAACCTAGTTTAGTTGAAAATCCTGGGACTTTGAAACCCTTTAGACACACGATTCCTGTTGATAAAATCACTTCTGCTCTGGATGTTGATGTAATCGAAGAAGCTGAAAGTGCTGAGAAAAAGATTGAAACTAATGTTAAAGGTAGTGTAAGTGAGAACAAAGAAGGTGCAAGTAACATTAAAGAAGGTGGAAGTGACATGAAAGAAGGTGGAAGTGATATCAAAGAAGCTGGAAGTAAAATTAAAGAAATCGAAAGTGAGATCAAAAAAACTGGAACTGAGGATAAAAATCATCGAACTAGAGTACCTACTATTGAATTTGAATCATCTGATAATAAAAATATGGATACCAAGCACATCTTAATTGCCAACTCAAAAGTTTCAGATCCACAGATTAAAAAAGAAAATCATACCAAGAATAACCCTTTGACTAACATGGAAAGAATTGTTGAGATTGAGACCTTCGTTAAAGATAGTGATGCTGATAGTCTCTTCAGAGTAAACCTACCCACCAAGGATTCGAAGATCGAGTTAACTGAACTTCCAGTCTCAGAAATTCCATCAGTGTCAGAAAATCCACCCATCTCAGAAAAACCTTCAAAAGCTGATTCACTAAAAAACAATGAAGACCAGCCATCATCTGAATTAGAAACTTCAACAGACTCAAAAACACAAAAAATCTCAAGTTCAAGGAATTCAACCTTCGTAGAGATTGACACTTTCAAGCATGTTCCAGGAGAAAGTTCAATTCAAGGTCAGGGTGAAGTAGAAGTAGGAAATCTAGAAGAAGAACCATCTTTGTGGTTCCAAGAAAACGAGACCTTATCGACTACACCAGAACCAAAGAAAAAAACCTATAATGACACTTTGAGAGCTAATGTTGTTATAAATTTGGTAACTTTAGCACCAGCTAAAAGCAACATTGGTATTAGACCTATTCGACCTAGACCTAAAAATGATAAAGAAAAATCGACTAGGCTTTTAGACAAAAATATGAATGAAAATCCTGTTCAATTGGATGAAGCTACTTTACTGGATAAGCTTTTTAATTTACAATCAGATAAGGAAACGAAAAAAGAGTTCATCACTCTTGAAAATGGAACGAAAGTAGAAAAACCAATAAGGCATGAGAATGGAAGTGTAGAACAAATTATTGAAGTTGTTACTTCCATCAGTACAAAAGTATCTTCCAGTGTTCAGCACAATCCTGTTATTTTAAAGCTTGTTGTTTCTAATACCTCGAATGTTGAAAATTCACAAAATCCAGAGTCTGTGATTGAAAAATCGGAATCTGTTGAAACTCGGGCTTTTAGAGATGATGATAAATTAAAGGAAATGCTTTCTTGGCCTCAGGACTCTTCTGACTTAATATCCATGCAAACTTCAGATAGGAAAACTTCTACTGCAGAGCAAAATCAACTTCTGCTGGACCAGTTGAAGAAACTTGCAGATGTTAGTACTGGAAACGATCCAGTTACTTCCAGACCGAGTAACAAATTCCCAAAGGAAAGTATTCTAAATTCTCATCTGGATAATTCGAAAACTCAGACTTATCAAGCGCACCCAAAAGTTGATGATTTGAAGAAAATTGCTGCTGTTGCCGCAGGAAATGAGACTCTTTTGAAGAATACTTCTTCGACTTTTACTCTCAGTAGAGATGGAGTTGAGATTTTGACAAAAGTTTTAACAAAAGTGGAAGATCGAGCTGATAAAAAGATATCTACGACTGAAGAAAATATTCTCGAGAACAGTGGTAAGTCTTAAGTATTTATTACCTCTTTTTTCTTATGGAATTTATTTGAGAAGTTGTCGAAAACTATTTCCAGTCTTTATGTACGGCAAGTGGTCTTGAAACCCACTTTCAGAAGCTATAATTATACTCGTAATTCCTATTCATATTTTTGCATAAGACTTGTTTATATCACTTAAACTCTTTACTGTGGGAAACACAAAGATAAGTGTTACGACTTTTAAACTCAAGGGTGTGGTTCAACATTATTCTGTGGCATACTTGTTGAAACTGAGTCAGTAAAGTAGTTCAAGTGCAAAAAGCCGAAAGTGACTCAACATTTTTCAGAGAATCATCTCTTTACCTGACTTGAACTTCAAAAGAACTTGAAATTGAACAGACTCTCTAATTTCAAACATTATAAATTTCATTATAATTTCCTTAATGTTGCAGAAAAATGTGCAGGTTTCCGCTGCAGCGACGGAAAATGTTTACCTCTTACAGCTCGTTGTAACATGCTAGGAGAATGTCCAAATTCGGAAGACGAAGCCAATTGCACTTGTGCAGACTTCTTGAAGGCTCAACTTCTGCACCAAAAAATTTGTGATGGAGTCGCTGATTGTTGGGATTACTCTGATGAAAATAATTGTGGTAAAATTAAAATCAAATAAAAACGAAATTAGAATCAATATTTTCTAAATAATAGAATAACTACTATCCATATTATTTTTCAGAATGGTGTAAAGAAGGACAATTCGTCTGTGGAAATAGTAGATTCTGTATTGACCAGAATAAGGTTTGCGATGGTAGCAGAGATTGTCCAGCAGGCGAAGATGAGAAAAAATGTGCGGCCTTAATAGATGACAACGTAAACCAATATTTCGAGAACAAAGAAATTCCTGAACCTTTTAAAACCACAGAAAAGAATTTGGACAACTCACCAAATGTCAATCCTGAAGAATTATTAGCTGAAGAAGATGAACCGAAGATTGCTGAAAGACCTTTTGATTATGATCAGTTGGCAGTAGAATCTTCTCTTCTGGATGTAACTACACCGGAAAGCGAGGAAAATATCCGAGCAGAAAAGCTGATCAATTCTAAAGATGGTGTTAACTTTACTGAAACAGAAGATAAAAATCGTAGAGATCTTGTTTCTGGAAGAGAAATTGCTTCGAATTCAAAAACAAGTCTCATATCTGGAAATTCCTTTCAGTCAAGTACAAAAGGCAGCACTTCTTTTATAAAAAATAGCATTCATCGGGAAATAAATAGCTATAATGACCGAGGATTTTTGCATGTTAGAAAAAACGGAAAGTGGGGAAAACTTTGCCTTAATGGAGTGACTAGTTTACTGGAAGAAAAACAAACGATGTGGACTGTCGAAGATTTGGGACGAGCTGTATGCAAGGCAATCACTTATCAGTGAGTTATATTTAGAATAAAAAATATTATTTTTACAAATCGCTCTCTTTTTGATGATGATGTATCATGGCTAAAATATTTTTATTATTGTATTTTAGGGATTACGAAAGGGTAGAAAAAGTTCAGGAAGACACGTCTGTTACGGATAGCCAATATTATAGTCTATCCTTCAACGATAAAGTCCCAGACAGGCCCAGCTTAACTTTTAAACCCACTGATTGCCCCAATGGCGAAGTTCTCAAGGTGAAATGTAAAAATCTAGAGTGCGGAATCAGGACCCAGATTCAGTCGCAAGCAAGGTATTAAACTAACTAACGATTTTCTTAAATAAACATTCTTCTATAACAAAGTTTGCAAAGTTTCAATATCATTTTGCAATGCTTCGGTTAGCTTTAATCAAAAAGGAGTCCTAAATTAGATCGTAAATTTCTTGAAGCCATTTCTTAAGTAACACACGAATATTTAAGTAGATATTTATCTCGACATTACAGAATCGTTGGTGGCGGTAGTTCCTCAGCTGGCAGTTGGCCCTGGCAAGTTGCCCTTTACAAAGAAGGCGATTATCAGTGCGGAGGTGCTCTTATCAATGACAGATGGGTCCTTTCAGCTGGACACTGCTTTTATCAGTAAGTTAAAAATCCACTCCACATATACGTAGGGTGGTACTTAAAATTGTTGCCAAATTTATGTTAGGTGCATAAAAGTTTCCAAAACTTTCCTGAAATAAAAATCCAAAGTAAATGAAACATACATTTTCAGTACTCAGGATGAACACTGGGTTGCCAGAATTGGGGCAACTCGAAGAGGAAATTTTCCGAGTCCTCACGAACAGCTTCGAAGGTTGGATTATATCTCCATTCATCCTGATTACATTAATAACGGATTTATCAACGATATAGCTCTTCTAAGACTCGAAAGTTCTGTAGAATTTAGTGATTACGTTCGACCAGTTTGTTTACCAGAATCAGAACCCAGAAGTGGAATGATGTGTACTGTTACTGGTTGGGGACAGTTGTTTGAAGTTGGAAGGATATTCCGTAAGCAATTCTTCAAATTTCAATCCTTTATTTTCCTTAATATATTTTTTCGTAAATTTATATTAAATCTGATATATATTCTTTGTCATTACAGCTGACACCCTTCAGGAGGCAGAACTTCCAGTTATTTCGACTGAAGATTGTCGAAAGAGGACAGTATTTTTATCTTTGTATAGACTTACTGCTGGAATGCTTTGTGCTGGATTAAATGATGGTGGGAAGGATGCTTGTTTAGGAGACAGCGGTGGTCCACTCGTTTGTTCAGAATCTGACAACAGATACACTCTCCATGGTACGATATCTCTTCTGAAAAAAAACTAGAATCAGATTAAAATCAAATTTAAAAGAACTCTTCAGTTAATAGGGCATATTTCTACCTTTTAAATCCAATTCTAAACTCTCATAATTTTCCTTTCAGGAATAACGTCGCATGGTTACGGATGTGCTAGACAAGGCTGGCCAGGAGTTTACACAAAAGTTCACCACTATCTTCCTTGGATAACACGAACAACTCGAAGCGAAATTTCACCAGTGATGACTTCTTGCAAAGGCCATAGATGTCCTTTAGGAGAATGTCTCCCTAAATCGAGGGTATGCAATGGATTTCTAGAATGTCCGGATGGTAGTGACGAAAGAAACTGCACCTCAAATCAACCCTGAAAAGACTGATCTTAAACTGTATTTTAAATTCCATTATAAATAATCAACGACGTTGAATATTTGACTCGAAGATCGATGATCGATTCGACGTTACTCAACGTGTGACGTTACCCTCCTAGTCAACGCTGTAACGTTGAAGAGAAATTACATTTAGTAGTTAAGATTAGATCAATATTTAATTATTGAAAACGCCTCCATTTAACCCAAGGATATATAAACACAAAAACAAATTCTAAACTGAAATCTTATATTAAAAGATCATAAATTAAAAGAAAATGATAACTTCTATAATTTAATTTAAAATATTGAAAACTCTGTAAGATTGAATTTAAGAGATTATAATGACCAAAAAAAATTTATTTTGCAAAAGAGAAAAAATATTAGCTCAAAAATATTCAACTTCTCGTAAGAACCTATCGAATTTATGTATGTAGTTAAATAAGACTTGATAGACTGTTTGTGATATTTGTTGTTCTTGCTGATCGTGAGAAACGGTTTTTGAGTTTGCGTCATTTTACAGAAATTTTGAGATTTTAGACGATTCAGATATTTTGCAGCTCACCTTACATGTACATAGGTAGAAAATAACTTAATTATAATTGTATATCGTAACATAATTGTAAAATAATCGATCTAAATATAATACTTTTTAAAAAGATAATTCTTTTATTTTTCTTAATATGTACTGTATTATTTCGGATTATAAAAAATCGGGATAAAAAATACTCTAGACATGTAGGATGAATCTTCTTTTTTATTAAGAGATAGATGTTAAATAGATGACACATGAGCGAAAGTAATCTCCACAAAACGAAGACTAGCTATCGCTAGAAATCGCAGGCTAAATTAAAAAGACGTTTAAAATTATTTTAAAAACTTTTCGAATTAAAAGATTTAGAAATCGATAACATATGAATATAATTTAATTTAATCCTTTCTTTGCTATTCAAATCTTGTTTTTCTTACGTGTCTTGCATATGTCAAGGCAGAGAACATTCACACAATTCAGGAAGAAATCAATTAATCAACGGATTAATAGATTGTGATCAGCGATCGATATTTCCTGCGCACAATTTTTGACCTTCGCTTGCTTTGAAATAAGAATTGAGAAAACAGATGATTCAATCAAGATGCATCAATAAAATGCCCAGGAAGACGTTACAAATTTAATGCACGTTTTACAGCTATTAAAATACCCGCTTCCTAATAGTCAATTTAAATTAAAATGCAAAGTACAATTTCAAGATATTCTGTAAATTAAATTTCTATCGACGCTTAGTCTAAACAGTTCAAAGATTTTCGCTTAAAAACCAAATAACATTTTGTAATCTAAATGCGAGGAACAAATGTTCCCTATCAAA
This sequence comes from Synergus umbraculus, assembly GCA_900474325.1. Classification (NCBI taxonomy): domain Eukaryota; kingdom Metazoa; phylum Arthropoda; class Insecta; order Hymenoptera; family Cynipidae; genus Synergus; species Synergus umbraculus. The sequence continues at coordinate 128,327 of UCOK01000030.1, read as the reverse complement.
ATTGTGTGAATTTTACGATTTTTTATTTGTTTTTATGTTCAATCGACGATGTATAAATATTATTCAGTTTAATGTCTCCTAGAAGCCACTTGTTGAGCACTATTCGACTTTTTTCTATTAGAAAAGGAAGAAAACAATTCCATGGCGAAAAGGTCTTCAACTTTAAAAATCGCGGGTCTGGACAAAAGTCCGATTATGTTAGAAAATTGTGTAAATGTATAAAAGTGCGGAAAGAGAAAAGTGAAACTTTTGTCAGACCACGTAGAACACGTTTTACCTTTCTATAGTACTTTGCCATTTTTGAGAAATTTAGGCAGAAGATCTCGCGTAAATCTTGTTAAAAACCTTTTTTACGAGCAATCGTACTTAGGTAACTACTTAATCTCAATTCAACTTCATCTTATTCTGCTTAAAGTGATGCTATTCTCCTTCATGCTACTCATGATCAAAAGTGATTTTCTCAAAGTGCTATACTTGCTATAAACATTGCCTAGCTTAGCTGTACGATTTCGGAAAAGTTTTTTTGCAACACAGCAAATCAGGAATAAGGTGTTTGAATATAGCACAAATGAGATTAAATTTTTAAAAAATGAGAGTTAAAGAATTCAGTAGCAAATTCAACGCAAATCAACTCAAATTTCGCAAATTAAAGAGACCAAATCGGTCCTCCGTTTTGAAATTTTACGGCTTTTACAAGTTTCTTTGTAAGGCTTATTTTAAATGAAAATAAATTACGTACCATTCAAAAATGGTTTCGAAGTATCGTATCGCTAATTAAATGTAAAATTAGTCGGATTTTTGGACTACAAAGTAGTAAAAACCGAACTTAGCCCAATGAATCGACAGCGATCGTGGAAAGGCCCTTTGGACTTACAGTTGTTTTGAATTGTTCTGGCACAGGGAACTCGGTCTGTTGACAATTTTTTTCATTTTGTAAAGGTTAATAAATTATAAATGGAAAAATCTTTAGAAATTGAGTTAAAAAAATACTTACGTAATCACCATTTCCTTTAGGAACCATTACGTTCATTTCGCTTGATTTACTAGAAATAATTTCCACGTCCAGCGATTCAGAACTTAAATACATCTGGCAACCATCTGTCTTATCTACCGAAATAGTTGGCACCTTTCCAAGTACCTGCAACATACAAAAATCCAATATTTTAAATTCAAATATATCAAAATCAATTTGAATAATTTCTAATAATTATTTTCATATTTTGTTATATTGAATTTCGAATGATTTAAAATTAGAAGGTATCAATGAGTGGCAACTGTCATCGATTCATCACACGATGATCAAACTGTCGTGAATTTTAATCCGTCAGAAACGATGGATTAAATGATAGAAGACTAATTTCAATAGCAATTCCCAAGCACAGATTTATTTTATAATTTATTCTATGCGAAAATGTGTGTGGGAAATGCAGATATGCGTTGGCAATTTGGTAAGTCGAATTTTTCAAAGATTTAAAACTATAAGTTCAAAAAAATAACCTAGAACATCATCCAAGTAAATTTCACAAGTGTTCGTAGAATTATTTCTATCAAATCCCATACAAAATTATAAAAAAATATTCTTTAATATTTTTGTTTTCAAATTAATTAGGTGGTAATTTTCAACCTGTACGTACAATATGTGAAGAAAATTGGCAAGAATGTCCAATCGCGGTTTTAAATTATATTTGGTCCGAAGTTGTGACAGAAGTCGTGGATTGCTTATCAAACGATGTTTTAATTTGGAGGGTAAGGATATTTTTGAAATTAAATTGTAAGTATTTTTACAATTTTTTAATTTATATACCTCGTTAGGTAATTGCAATGATGGTAGTTTTTATAATGTTGGTACACACTGTGTATTATAAACTTCGCTGGGTAGACGAAACCTCAGTGAACAAGGAAAATTTGAACAAAGTTGGTTTCAAGGTTCAAGACCTAGAATTAAAAGTGAACATATTGACATACAAAATGCAATATGGAACTTGGCCTTTACCTCACCTCATTCGACAATCTGGAATGGGAAATGAATTGCATAATGTTAGACTAACTTTGTCTAATTCGGAAGACAGAAATACCTGGATAAAACATTTGCTTTTAAGGTACAAACAAGGGAAACAATTGAATTATCGATGATAATTAATCATTAATACTTTTTTTAGTCCAAGAAAAAACAAAGATTCTCTCTACAATAAAAGTTTGCCACATTCTGTGAAATGTATGACAAAACTCACGAATTTAGAAACAAAATACGTATCTTCCCAATTCCAAAATGATGTTTTACCAAATGAATCTGGAGACAAGGCAATCAAGAATAACAGTCAGAACGCAACAAGGTCCGTAAATAAAAGTAAAATTCAATAAATAAAAAAACAAACTCAGGACGGTTAATAGTTCTAAACTTTTTTTTTAATAGGAAGTGGAAAAGATGTAAGAAATGTTTCGACATAACTCTTTCGAAGCAGAGGCAAATTTCAAAAAGTGAGAATCTAGGCCTGAGACGTCCAAAATCTATTTTTTTAATAAAAACAGAGAAAACCGATTCACAAGTGACCAACAAACTTGATTCAAATGAAACATTTGTCGTGAAAAGAGATTCACAAGCCACAGAAAAACTTAAAAGCAGTGGAGATATTGAATTACAAAGTCAGAATAAAGAACAAAATTCAGAATTATCTGAAAACTACTCTGAAAGCACTAATACTGGTTCAGAGAGAAATATATTTGAAGAAATTCAGGTAAAAATTGAATAATTATAAACAGTTTTATGAATTATAGATGAATACTTTTTTTTAAACTTTTTATTTTTGTTTTCTCAGTTGGAGAAAAACTCAACTGATTTAAGTCAGGAAAGTGATACACATCACAAGACCGAAAAGAGAAGTGAAGGTCGTTTAGAAAAAGCGGACGATCCAAAAATGGAAAAGCTAAGAACAGAAAACGATCTACAATTATACAAGGAAGATATAAACTCAACAAACGAGATCTATGAATCTGGTAAATCAACTGATGGAACCTTTTATTCCTGGGAAGAAAACGACACTTTGGAAAATACACCCAGAAACGAACGACCTCATTTATTACCACCAAGTTTGAGTATTACTTTTCTCACAGATAATTTTCCAAAAAATTCTTCATTTGGTAAATCAACTGAATCTAGCTTTGGAGATTCAAATCAACATTCTTTCACTTCTACTCATGAGGCTCTTCACCAAGTTAGAGGAGAATTGGAAAGTCTGCATAATGTTTTGCTAACCTATGAATCAAAAGAAGGCAATCAAACTGAAGGAAGTTGCATTCTTCAAGACTATTTATCATACAAAGATGCAAAATCGGAAAAGTCGAGCAAAGTCTCTTTCAATTTTGACCTTAAAAAATGTCTGATTACAGAGGATGAAATACTTAATAGCAGTGAATATGAACAATGTGAAAGTATAATTGAAAGTTCTTCAACTTCTCTTTCTGTTCAAAGCTATTCAAACATGTTTAGTATTCATCGAGAAGTTCATCTACATAAGCCTAAATATAATCGATTTGATATCACAGATTCTTCGAGTGAAGATGAAAAATTTAAGTTAGAAAATAGTAGCAGTGCTTCGATTAACACTTTCAAAATAGAATTTGATTCGCGAGAAGACTTGTCTGAATTAAAATCTATTTCAAGATTAAATTCTGATCTGGCCTTAAAATCCCACAATGTGAACTTAAACATTGATCGATTAACAACTGCCCATAATCCAAATTACATAAGAGACAAGAAGATCGAAAATTATCCAATGGATACCAGTGATGATCAAATTTCTAGATCTTCGAGTCAAATTGAGTTTTCGATTGAAGAAAATTCGGATAACCAATCAACATCTGCTTTGCTTCAAGAAGCTCTGCAATTTAAGGACGCTCTTCTTTCTCAGATGGAATTGGAAAAGGAACTGAAGATTTTTCCGAAGACAATAAATAAAGATGAAGAATATGATGATTTTAGAAAAAATACATGGCCCACAGTTGATAATTATTTTCAAACAAAGACTCTAGATATTATTACTGAGGAACAATCTGCGAGCAGTTCGACTGAAAAACCAAGTAAAACTTTCATTATGCGTCAAATGGAAGAAAATAATTTTTCTCATCAACAGAATAATTTTAAATCTGCTCTTGGTTCTACTTCTTCAGAGTATTTTAGTTTTAGTAATTTATCCCAGAAGGAACCTGAAGTTCCAAGGGAATCAGAAATTACGTCCGAGAAGGAAAATAAAAATAAAATTGGATCAGAAATTCCCTTGTCTAACAATAAAAGAGGATCGGATAGTGAAATAAGATCTAATGATTTAATCAAAAGATCCAAGTATATAACGCAGAAACAAGAAGAAGAAAATTTGAATGAAGAGAAAAAAAACAAAAATGACGAGAAAAAAATTGTGTTAAGTAGTAATGTAATTGCGAACTCAAAAGAAGTAGAAGAAAAAAGTATCAGAGAAGAAAATAAGAAAGAATTAAAGAATTACGAACAAGATTCTGATCTTCAAAAAGTCGAAGATCAAAATTCAAATATACTTTTCCTAATGCCGGATTCCTCAAGCAATGAGAGTTTAACTCAATTTATTAGAGAACTCATGAGCAATAAAGCGAAAGCTGCAAAAATTTTCAGGGAATCAAAACTCAATTTGAATTCCACAAAATCTCAGGACAAATCTTCTACTATTAAGATTACAGAAGAAAAAGAAAACACTTTTACTCTTCAAAGAAGACCAGGATCTTTTTCACTAGCAGAAGATCAATCTAGAGAAAAATCATTTAGTACTTTTGATTCTGATTCACATTCTTATTTCGAGTCAGCAAATTCAGAATTGGAATTAGAATTTTTGGTCGATTTTCCTCAGTCAAAGATTATTTCTGGGGAAATCGAATCAAAAGAAAAGAAGGAAAAAATAGAAATAGTAGAAATGGAAGATCAAGTTAATCAAAATATAGATATGAACAAGAATAAAAATATGAAAAGTGTTAATTCTAAAAATATAGAATCTAGGTCTAATTTTAATTTAAATGATTTGGAATGCAGTTCTCGATCATTAAAAACAGTCACTGACAAATTACTTTGTGAAAATTTGAAAGAAGAAAGTATAAAAGAAGAAGAGAGTCAAGAGTTTATTCAAGTTTCAGAAGCAAGAAGTGAATTTGAGCTTCAAGAATTAGTCGAAAACAAAATCGAATATTCCCTGAAAGATGAAACTTCAGGAAACCTTGATAGTCAAGAAAAAATTGATGAATCACAATCAAATTTAACATCTGAACCCAGTAGTAGTTTATATTTCACAACTGGACCCTCTACTTCCGATATTAAATTAAATTCCAGGAATCTAACTTCCTCTAATTCCGTTTTGAAATCTAATACAGAAATTCAGGTGACACTTATTGAAGATTTGAACCAATTTTCTTCAGAAAAGGGGATTTGTGAAAACGATCGTATAGAAATTGGAAAACCAAAAGTTTCAGAAGCAATGCTCATCGATTTATCAGACGACACTCCTATGGAAAAGTCTTCTAATATAAACTCTGAAACTTGCAGAACGATTTCTACAAATGGAAATGAAATATCAAAATTTGAGGATTTAAATATCCTTGATGCCGATTTTACGGAAAAAATTGAACAGCATTTTTGCTTGATACCAAAGAAAATTGATCAGAACAACGAAGCAAACAATAATTTTGATGACAGTGAAACTGGGTCTTATGTTAAATCAAAAGATCAAGACTGTATGAGCCTTACTGGAATAAGTTTCTTTGAAAATTCGAATATTCAACCTAATAAAACAAAATTAACGGAGATAAATAAATTTCCTCGCTTTTCGAGTACTCCTTCCTTACAACGTTTTCCATGGAAGGCGAGAATGAATTCGATTCAAAATTTAAGTTCTGTACGATCTAGACCGAACTTAGAAATAGATGAAAAATCAAGAACGCTTTCAAAAAGATCCGGTTCAAGAGAAAAGTCCAAAGAAAACTTTGAAAACAGCGAAAAATTAAATGAAAATTCAAATAAAGGAGAACAGACAGGTAAACAAAGTACAGGTGACCACAATCAGAGAAAATCCAGGTCGTTAGTATCGCCTCGATTAAATCAATCATCATCTAAAAATTCGAATAATTTTCAATACGAAGAAAGCATAAAATCTGTAAAAAATCAGATAGAAGTTGATCAGCAACATATATTATCTTCGAAAACTTCTATAAAATCTGGCGAGTCGCAAAAATCCTCGAAATCCTGTATTCCAATTTTAAAAACAAGATTAGAAAATATAAAAAAAACGGAACACAAATCTCGTCATCGAAGTCCAAATCGAGGTCCTTTGACGATAAGTCCGAGGAATGATGCTAGAGATTTAAAAGAAGCTAAACAATTTAAAACAATTAAAAGGGAAGCAAACAGTGAAAAAAATGATGAGAATGAGAAAAGTTTTGGCGACAACACTGACGCTGCAAATAATTTATTAAAAGATGTATGTCCTGAGCCCAATGAAAAAACGGTTATTTATGTAAACATAATTACAGATCAAGATGAAAGCAAAAGAAAAATTATCAATCCAAAGAAATTTCTCCAATACGTGAATAATAGAGAATTGATGTTTCAGAATATAAACAACGAGGATAAATGTGAAGATTTGAAACCGAATATTTTGACTGTTCTTTCTTCAGTAATAGAAAATGACCTGCCAATGAAAAAGCAGAATAAATTCTCATTTCAGGTTGAACAACAAGAACGAGAAGTTTCAGCAAAACCTTCTGTAATGGATAATAGCACTTCAGTTTCTGATTTTCATGAATTTTGTGATGATGGGATGCAAAACAAAAGTAAATTTCAGATATTTCAAGTTCCTGAAGAGCTGACGAAAGAAGAATACATTAATTTGTTAGATACCTTAAATCAGGATCCGAACCTCGAACAATTAAAAAAAATGCACAGCTTATGCAGAAAACTCGGCTTAGGTTTTCAAGAATAGTCGACAATTGCCACCGAATTCTCAACATTGAAATTAGTCGGTCAATACTTGTTAGTATTGTTGTATTTTTGACTCGTTTATTTTTCGAGAGACTTATACTGTATGTAATATGTATCATTGATAGAATAAAAAAAACCGCGGTCACGAGATTTTCAAGAAATATTGACATTAAATTTAAAGATAAATTCAGATTTTGTATATTGAATTGCAAGCTAATTCTTTTTTGTTTGATACATACCTGCATTTGACAGCTTTGACAATTAACGAACTCGATGCTGGAGACGAGCGAATCGAAAACGATGGAAGATTTTCTGCAGGAGTCGATCACAACCGAGTTGACTTTGCCTTTAATAACTAAGGTACTGTCTTGACAGCGGTACATGTAGATGACGTTGTTCATCTCTGCATTCTCGACAAGTAGATTTTTGTTGCCCTTGTGGTACTCCTGAAAACGAGATTAAAATTTGTACCGACTTCAGATTGAAAGAGATGCAGTAATTTACTGAGATGAGTATTTTTTTCAGAAGTGTGAAGTTTTTTAAAAATATTATTTACAACAAGCCATTTCTTTCCATCGCGGGTGAAAACTGGGGGTTTATCAATTGGTGCATTCGCTGGCAATGTGTTTTTCATTGAAGACCCAGAATTGGCCGATGTTGGAGCTTTGAATGGCGCAGGACCAGTTCTCAAGTTGGGATTCTTATGAGTTTGCATCTCTGATGTGACTTTCTTCAAATCTGAAATGTTTCAAAATTTTGTGTTTAAGATTTATATGTAGAATGTATTTTTATAAAAATATATTTATGTTTATATAACCCTTGAATGATTCTTATTACTTTTCGAAAATATTTAGAAATTACAAATTTTAAACTCTTACTTCTGGTGATATTTTCTCCTTGGTTGATCTGGGCAAAAAGTGCACTTCTGTCATCATTTTCAAGTGGTGCAACCTCACCAATTGGCATTGAAGGTGGTGGAGGTGGAGGAAGTCCACCTGCAGGAGGAGGAGGAACTGCTCCACCTTTTGCCCAAACTAATCCCGTTGTATGATTTTTTCTCACGTATTGCTGTAACTCGGATAAAGTCTGTACCCAAGCCTTGCACCACTCAACGTGCGTTTTGTCTCTGAAGATTAAGAAGTGAATAATTAAAGCTATTTAATCTGAATTTAACAGAGAAATGAAAATGAAAAACCAATGCTTACTTTTCTTTCCAATCTTTTAAAACACGATTCGTGTAAAACTGACCAGCGTCATTCATTTCCTTGACGTAAGGAGCTGGCGTGGGAGCAACGGCAACCCATCCTAAGGCTGGAATGCTTTCACTAATTGCTGACAAGTGATTGAAAAATGGCGAGGCTCTATGCTTATCGCGAAATTCAATTATCTGTTGAATTTGTGTAGATGTTGGGCCTAAAAGAGACACCTGTTCCGATTGATTAGCAGGCGCAGGACGACTAGCTGCTGTTCTTATAAACCCCACTTGAATTCTGAAACAAAAAATAGTACAATTTAACTTTGAGTAGTAAGCAACGATCGAATGGTTTTCAATTATTTTTAAAATTATTTTACTTACTGGAAAGCTTTCTCTACCAACTGGCTTTGAGACGCAACATCTCCCCCAATTTTCCGACTGAGGTCCAAATATTCCCGAACTGGACCAGCCAGAATGTCTTCATAACCAGCGACAGACATGTTGTTGATTTCTACTATCGACGACGCAGTGGAAGAAATCGAAGAAGAAGAACCTTGTGAGCACTGGTCTTCAGAAGAAATACTCTCTTTTGCAGATTTCTTTGGTGATGGAGATTTTTCCGGAGATGGAGTTTTAGTCTGAACTGCTATTTCCTGAGTTTCAGGGGTTGCTTGTGTTGGTACCCTTTCCAATCGTCTGGTTACCTTTTCCAATCTTGTTACCAATTCTTCCAAGTGTTCTTCCCTGTCATCCGACTCGCAACCTGTTGATATTCAAAGAAACGAACCTTGGCTAGTTTTCAATATTCAAATTGTAAAGTAAGAAATTCAAGCATCCATCAAGAATAAACAAACATGGAAGAAACTTAATAGAAAAAAAAATAAAACAATAGAAAAAAAAAGATCAATTAAATACTTTATTCGAGTGAAAAATAAAGGCGACATTAACGTAACAATTATTATGATAAACTTGGAACGAACGTCCATGTTGCGGAAAATCAGAATTCCGAGCGAATTAAATATAGATGCTCACATAAATAGTTATGTCAACATCCACAGCCACTAGGTCACTAATATGTTGTAACCACACAACAAATTTTAAAAACTTGTTATTTGAATCTTCAAATATCCATCACGTTATTTAAAAATATTCAAACTTAAATTAAAACCTAATCACCCGTTCGGTGAATTCAACCTTGAATTAGAGTAGAAATATAAAATTGACAGCACATGCTGCTTTAATTAAATTACTATCTTTTAAAAACGAAAGTGTTAAATTTATGAAATCTCTCTTTGAAAGAAAAGATTTCGTAGATCGGTAAATGAATCGTTTGCTAAGGAAAACAAGTTTTACCCTTCAAGAAACACTTCCTGATTTCCTTTTGGAATTATAATGCCGCGCTTGCAGACTTTCCAGAATCTGTCGGAGAACTAAAAGACAAAGTCGAGTGATGCGAGAAGTTGGAATATAGAATTCTATTTTTAGTCACCGCGAAAAGCATATTCCACCTATGTGGAATCTGCGTTGGTGTCAATTCGCAACGCGGAACTTGGAAACACGTGAAAATATGAAAAGTATAATAAATTAATTCTGCAAAAAAAAATCTTGTAAATTGGTACGGCAAGAAGAGGATAAATGGATAAATAAATAAATTGCTTTCAGAAATAATTTCGGACAGAAAAGTTATCATGCCAGGGGTATGATGAAAATTAATGATATAAATTCTGACGAGCCCTAACCAGGATGAACCGTCGGTCCCAGAGGGTCGAACCTCACTTTGTGCTCAGCAGAATTTCTAGTTGCTTGTAACAAGTCTGAGAAAAACCTGTGCCTCCTCAAGGCTAATTCGTCACGTGCGACTGGAGTTGCCGGGGGTTCTTGCATCCCTCCATATCCCTCGGAAATGTTTTCATCTTCGTCCTCTTGAGACAACCATCTAGGAATAGGTGGTGGCACTGTCCCCAATTTAAAAAAATTCAATTTTCATGAGCCACCTTCAGTCTTTAGTTGATCAATTTAGATATCATGCAATCGTCAGAATTTATAAACAAAAATCTCAATAAACAATTCCATTTTTGTATGCTGTATTCGAAGCAAAATAAGTTAATTTTAATTAATACAAAAAAAATTCTCGATTCTCAATGAAATAAAATATTTTCAAAGAATCGTTGTATACCTGTCGTTTTTTTATCGACGTCGATTTCAGGAGGAGGAGGTGTGGGGTACGATTCAAAAACTGAATCGTCTCCCTCTTCCTCTGGATCATCGTCCACTGTCCTTTCTATATAAGCAGGGGCGTGATGCAGTGGCGATTTTTCTCTTTTTATATTCCCTACGTTTCTTACAATCCCAATAAATTCTGTGATTTCAATTGCTCTTTTTTCTTCATCCGTAGAGCTGGAAGTCCACGTGTTTTGAGGACTTGGAACCTCACTATCAAAAGTTGGACTTTTTTGTGGACTCAGAATCCCATTTTCAGGAGAAGAAGTAACGACCTCATTTTCAGCAGGTGGAAGAAAAGTCTCATTTTCAGGAGAAGGAATAAAAGTCTCACTTTCAGGAGGAGGAATAAAACTGCCACTTTCAGGAGGTGAAATAAAATCTCCACTTTCAGGGGCTGAAGGAAAAGTCTCACTTTCGGGAGGTGGAATAAAACTTCCACTTTCAGGACCTAGTCCAAAATCCTCGCTTTCAGGAGGTGCAATAATATCTCCAATTTCAGGTGGTAAAATAATATCTTTAATTTCAGGAGAAATCTCTTCTATTTCAGGAGGTGGCATAAAATTACCACTTTCAGGAGGTGAAATGATATCTCCAAGTTCTGGAGGTGGCATAAAATTGCCACTTTCAGGGGGTGAAATGATATCTCCAAGTTCTGGAGGTGGCATAAAATTACCACTTTCAGGGGGTGAAATGATATCTCCAAGTTCTGGAGGTGGAATAAAACTTCCACTTTCAGGACCTGATCCAAAATCTCCACTTTCAGGGGGTGGAATAATATTCCCGCTTTCAGAAGGTAAATTAAAATCCTCACTTTCAGGAGGCGGAATCAAAACATTTTCAGGAGTTGGACTTTCTGGAGGACTCGGAACTTCGTTGTCTTTAATTATATCAGGCAACTGAATAACAGAGCCAGTAATCGATGTATTTTCTGGACTTTGACCCTCGTCCTCAAAACTTTCACTCTTTGTGCTCGAAGCAATATTTTCTGGACTCGGAATCTTATCTTCTGAAATAGAAATGGTTTCTGAACTTGTAACTTCGTTGATTATAGTAGCAGGAATATGAACAACTGAGCCAGTATTTGATGAATTTTCTGGACTAGGTTCTTCGTCCTCAAAACTCTGACTTTTTTCTCGAGAGAGCATTTGATCTTTAATTTTCGAATCTGGTAGAGGAACGACTGAATCAGAAACATTAAGATCAGAGTCAATATTTGAATTACTTTCTGGAATTTCGTCTTCGAAGCTTTCGATTTTTTCTGGACTAGGAATTTTCTCAAATGTTCCCAAATCTGGAACTTCATTTTCTGGAATAGAAAGCTCTTTTTCTTCTTGAATCTCAATCTTATCAGAACTAACTTCTTCCTCAACGGGACTTTTCTGCACAATTTGTGAGTCCTCAATTTTCGATTGACTAGGTACTTCATTTTCGATCGCAGTTTCCTGTGAAAAAATTTCTGTGGAAGTTGAATTTTTCTGTAGAGTCCCATTTTCAAGAACGGGACTCTCTTGTTTGTGAATTTCAGTTTCAACTTGTTTTGCAGTTTCCTTTTCAAGACTTTTCTGCTTTTCGAGAGTTTCTTCCTTCTCGAGAGTTTCCTCCTTTTCTTCAGGCTTTTCATTTTCTGAAATTTGATCATCTTCATTTTCAGACTTATCGTCATCTTCAAGGCTCGAATCTTCCTCGTCTGAATCCGAGGTTTCATCTGATCTTGTGTCCTCTTTATCTAACTTAGAAGGTCTCGTACAAGCACAGCAACTAAACATTTTCTTCTAAATATATTATTTTATTTTCTTCTAGAATTCAAGATAATCGATTAAGGAAAAATGTCTGCATGGTCTGTTAACAAACTTTTAAATAAATTTCAGTCTAATCTCAATAAAATCTATCACAATCTCAATAAAACTTTGTAGTTAATAACAATATTAAATCTTGGTGGAAGATTCTGACACAGAAAAGAGTTAAAATTCTTCCATAAATTTATTCACTTGAGATAAATCTTTAAAATCAGCCTTTTTCACATAGATGTATCACCTCTTCAATAAACTATACAGTCAACGAATAAATATTTGACTAATTCCGTCACTAATCCATTATAATTTTATAAATAATTATTTATAAAATCTGAAAACAGATTTTCTAAGATACTTTCTTAATTATTGGGTTAAATTTTTCTCTGGGTGAACTTGAATTGAACACGCGCGGTCGATTCACCGAAACACGCCTGAATCGATGCAATCATAGTCCACTTGAGCATTCATCCCCTAAATTTATTGTCAGGTGGATCACTAGGAGATGAAATTTTTGTAGATGAAACTATCGAATTTGTGATTTTAAATCCTAAATCTTCTTCAGCACTGTGTAAAGCGTATCTCCCACAACAATCGCAATGGAAGACAAGTATCGTGAGGAAGATTTCGTGAGAGCGATCACCGATAAGGAAATTGCAGCTTCCGTCCTATGAACTGCAAGGTGTAATTTTCTTGAAGCACAAAAGTAAAACGATTAGCGTAGATTGCTGAAATTGGCCCCCGCGAGGGATAACGGGGATGTTATCTTGTGTCAACGACCTAAACTTAATTCGCCACACCTGAAAAGTCACGGTCACACGCCTTAAAACGACATGATGAAAGTTACATTGCGGCTGCGTGCGCGGCTGCGTTCACCCTCAAATCCTGCAACATCTTCGCAAATTTTCCGGGAGCCAACTACCCTCTGTACCAAAGGTTTTCATTGAGCAAACTCAGACTAAAAGGCTTATTTTTCATATTCCTACCAGTTCTCTTAATTTAATTGTTATTGTGGGTTGATAACAAAAATAATATTTAGGATTGTAAAGAATCCAGATTTACCCAGAGTTTTAAATAATTTTTAACTACTATTTAATACCTGAAACAAATAATACGGAAGTAATTCTATTTTAAAGGATTGTTTGCCTCTAATTTCAAGCGTTTTTATTTTTGGAAGCTTTTAAATTTCATTGTTTTAGTTTTGACAGATGGAACTTCGGACATTTGTAAATGTAAGTGCTTCTAAACTTAAAAGCAACCAATACATTGTTATTGATAGAATTTAATTGAAAAATATATGTAGAAAATTTGATAAGAAATTTGAAACTATCTATAAAAGTAATCAGTTTTCTATTTGCTTGCGTATCTTATTTCCGTCTCGTTTCTATCAGTCTGGTCCAGTTTGTCGAAAGGTGAATGGTCGACAGTAATTTCCATTGCTAGTCCCATGATCGTGTCTAGAACTTGTCTGCGAACCACACGAAACGAATTTACTGTTTTTTTTTAACATCCGGAAACTAGTTCATTGAAACCATTTCCTGTTCTTGACGCAGGTGGGTAGAAATATATCTGAAAGATTTTTTATTTCTAAAATATATAAGATAAATCTACGTTATTTCAACCAAGATTTTCCTCCCAACTCCCATGATTTTGGATAATAAAGATGAGAAAATTATTTCCAGATATGAATCTGTAAATTAAATCATGTAAAATTTATTTATTTCTTGTTTTTAAGAATTTTTCCTAATGCCACTTCAAAATACATTTTTCTAATAAATATAAGTTTCAAAATAAACTCTTTTAATACACACGACTTGGTAGGAATTCCATATTGGAATTTGATCAAATTCCATTCAGAACATGATCCATTTCGCGCATTCTTGTTCCAGAAAGTATTGAAATCTAAGAATTTATTGCGTTTTATACCAGTAACTCTTTTTATTGGCGACACTTTTCTGCTCTTTATCGCAAAATTAGAATGATTTTTTAAATTGTATCAAGTCGAATTGATTATTCTGAAATTTATAATGAATAAATTAATATTGTTATTTAAAAGTTAAACACTTAATTCTTAGGGCCTAAAAATTTAAAGTTACGTCACTGATGATGTGTTTTTGATGACGTGTTCACTGATCATCATATTCTCTCTATTGATGATACAGAACAAGTACTAAAGTTCTCTCCTTTTCACCTCACGTTTCACGAACGTCATTGACCAACATTAAAGTAAGCCTATATTTAATTCAATACTGCATGAAATACAAAAAAGAGCATGAAGCCATCTCCTGATGACTAAAGATTGTCAATCAAAAATACCACAATTATGAATAATTTTTAAACTAAAGAAGATTTTTAAAAATTGGAATTATATAATTACGAGTGTCTTTAATAAAAAAAATAAATTAATAACACCAAAAGAAAGTTCTATACTCACGATTTTTCCAAACATTCAATATATTTTTGTAATCATCAGGAAACATTCGAGATTCGCAGTCATTTCCTTCACGTCGTGGCATTTTGATTCATTCGCAAGGCAGTAATTCTGTTATTTCTGGCGTTTTTTATCACAAAATGATAATCAGAAATAAAATGTATTATTTTGTAATCACTTTTTAAAAAGGCTTATCTCGCGAATCGTTATTCTCCTGCAAAAGGTGAGACTCGATTAAACCTGTTTGACAATTGACGGTGGGTACTATACCCAGCTATGACTAATAAGAACTGGTAAGTAGTTAATCTGAACAAGGAATTAATTATCTTGTCTCTAAAGGCATTCATTTCTAAAAAGATATACTTAACTGTCTATTATCAATTTCTTATTAGAGTGCAATGTATATGAGCATTGTAAAAAGACAGTGAAAACAAAAAAAAAACTAAAAGAAATCTAAAAACAAAAATTTAATTCTAGGTTTTCAAATTAAACAATTTTAAATTTAAATTGATTAGTTTTCTTATTTAAAATTTAAATTGGAGAAAGCTACATTTGAAATGATCCTGATACATCATTTTTTAATAATTAAATACCTATTTAAAAGGCTCGTCCCTTTAAATAACCTCTCTTGCTCCAAAATGGAACTTGTCAAAATTTAAATCAAAATCCATCGCTCGTATGTTTTTAATAAACCACCTATCATTCTTTATAAAAACAATTATTAAAAGTACCTCAATTATTGACCTACCACACTATTATTGACAATTCTCTCATGTGTCAAAAGTAAAGCATGACTCACATCAAACTCAGTGGGGGGGGACTCGCGTGCCTCGTAACCAAACCAAACCAAATAAGTAATTTCTCTTATCCCTGAGCAATAAATTAAACTCAGATTGAACCATACTTTTAAAAAAATCGATGAAAATGAAAAAACTACCGGGGATAAGGTCTAATTGTCAAAACAGAAGACAGAACACGAGATAATCAGTAGGAGCGATAGTCAATGTTTTTGTAAAAGTTTGTAGAGAACCTAGCGGCTGTGATGCTTTTCATTCATTTTTTCGGACAATACGCCTATTTACTCACCGAAAAGGCAGCCAAACGTTGCAGAAGAAGTACAGGAATGAAGCAAAACGATCACAAGGTTGGGAAAATTATAAAGACTTGAAAACTTTCAAAGTTTAGAGAGTTAAACCGATTTCTGACAGTAGCGCAACACACACCGACACACAAACTAGGGCGTCTGCCGGATACCGGAAGTATTAGCTCCGCGAGTTCGCGAGAAGTTTAGATACGCATGCGTGACTCCGCATACTTTCGAATCCAAGAAGGGAGAATATTAAACAATTATTGTTTATTTACTGTTAGTTATCTTAAAAAAAACTCTTTAGTTGTTTACAATAAGGTTTAGAGAATAAAAGTGTTTTATGAAAAAGATTTAAAAAATGGAGCGCTAATTCAAAAGTTTAAAAACTTATCTAGACATCTTTAATTAAGTAAGTTTCTTAATTTTCTAATAAACTTGTTGTTTTACTGTTTAGTTATAAAATTATTAGCAAAATAAAAGAATTTCGTGTTCGTGATTAAAGTGATTTGAATTTTCCAACTGTGCTGCCATCTCCGAGACCTAACCTCTTATGAGTTTACTTCAGTGTTCCAATAAGCACGTTTTCGGTGAGAAAACTTGTAAAAAGTATTATTTGTCTTGTGATGACGTGAATTGGCATTCCGTTAACTCAAGGTTAAGAAGTGTATCAGTAAATTAAGTTCGCGATAAGACTGTGAAATGTTAGGTCGTGTTCATTCAAATTAGTAATAGGCCAACTATCAAAAGTCCACTACACTTGCCAAGTTTGATTCATCTACAATTTTAGATTTCTACCCTAGAAGTTGACTGATTTTCCAAATTCTTCTGACCTCAGATAATTTGTCATAAAACTCAGTAATTTATACAAAAAGCTGTTATTCAAAATGAGTGCAAAATTCATTCAACTCGAATCCATAGATATTTTGGGTACAATTCCGCCCTATACAGTTCTTTTGCAAGGATTTATTCTCCTCTGGGTTGCCTGGTTTGTAACAAAAAGGAGATTTGGAGAGCAAAGACAACAACCTACAGAAGAAGAAGTTCAAAGAAAATTATCAGAATGGCGACCAGAGCCTTTAATTCCACAAATTCGAAAAGATCATCCTTCCCTAACACCAAAAACTGTCACGTCCTTGGTTGGAAAGAGAGTGACAGTCGATGGCAAGGATTGTTTAAATCTCGCAACTCATAATTATTTGAGTTTAGTTGGAAATTCTGAAATTCAAGAAAAAGCAGTTGCTACTGTTGAAAAATATGGTGTTGGCTCTTGTGGACCAAGAGGGTTTTATGGGACTGTTGATGTTCACTTGGAATTGGAAGAGCGATTAGCAAAATTTATGGATGTGGAAGAAGCTGTGGTTTACTCTTATGGATTCAGCACAATTGCTTCTGCAATTCCTGCTTACTGCAAACGAAAGGATCTTGTTTTTGTGGATGAGAAAGTGAATTTTTCAATTCAAAAAGGCTTGGATTCTTCTAGGTCCAATATCAAGTATTTCAAGCACAATGATGTTCAGGATTTGGAGAATTTGTTGATTAATCAGGAGAAGTTGGATAAGAAGAATCCTAAAAAGGCAGCGAATACTAGAAGATTTCTGATTGTGGAGGGGATCTACATGAACACGGGAAGTATTTGTCCTTTGACAGAATATGTTGCTTTGTGCAAAAAATATAAGCTGAGGATCTTTGTTGATGAATCGATTTCGTTTGGAACGATTGGTGATCATGGGAAAGGAGTAACTGAGTATCTTGGAGTTCCCAGGAAGGACATTGATATGATCATGGGTAAGAATTTGCAATGTTCAATTTCTCTTAGTAATTAATGCCTTTTGAATATTAATTTCTAATTCTTTTTTGTTTTTCATTGCAGCTTCTCTTGACTGGGCAATCGGTTCAATTGGTGGCTTTTGTGTAGGAACTTCATATGTAATTGATCACCAAAGATTGTCAGGAATTGGGTATTGTTTTTCAGCATCGCTACCACCACTTTTAACAAAAGCAGCCATCACTTCCCTCGACATAATGGAAAGAAATACGGAAATTTTCAAGCAACTCAAGGAAAATTGTTTATCGCTCGCAAAAGGATTTGAGGAACTCGATCACTTCGAATCCCCAAGTTTCAAGGAATCGGCAGTGAAACATTTGTATTTAAAAAAGAAACTTGATCTTAACGAAGAATGCAGAATCCTCAACGAAATTTCTAAAAAATGTTTCAACAATAACTTGGCAATCATAACACCAGCCTATCTAGAAGCTGAGAGAGACATTCCCAGGCCTAGTTTAAGAGTTTGTGTCTGCGTAGAACTAAATCAAGAAGATATTAATTTTGCCTTGGTTACCTTGAAAAAATTCTCTGAAGAAGTTTTAGGCTTTCCGTAAAATATTTCTTATACTTTATTGCCCTTAAAGAAAAAAAGCACAAATAAAAATTCACAATCACAATTCAATAATAATAGAGAACTGTTAGAAAACTCTTCTTCAAACAGTAAGTTGCTGACTATTATTCATTATTAAACAATTTTGACATCCATAAAATATGGTAAATTTAGAGAATTGTAATTAAAATATAACTTGCACAAATTCATTTAATGAAAGTATAATGTGATTTCAGTTTGTGTTCTCATTCCAGTATTTAATTTAATATATTTCACGCAGCTTTTGTAGTCTGCACTGCATTTTTGTACATAGAATGAAAATAAAAAAAATTGTTATTTTTAAATCTTGTACATTATTCAGAATATTTAATAAACTAATGGGTTAATTAATTGAAAAAATTAGTAAAATAATTTTTCAATTTAAATCTATATTTACGATTTTATGATATACATGTGGTGTACATAAAAGAGACTCAATTTAAGTACATACAAATTCTAACTTATGAAGTTATAAGATCTAATAATTCGCTAAAGCTCAACTTACTTAAAAATTCATTGGCATGGGTTATTATTTGAGTATTTACTGCTGTAATCAACTCTGTTTGATGATTTCGAATGATCTTAAGCACCAAGTTAGAAATGAATTCACTCGCAAAGATAGATAGGTATTCATCGTCGAATAGTCCCGTGATATTAAACTGTAAATAAATTGATGAGTTACTCAAAAATTATTACATATTAAAAATTCTTAAACGAAAATTTAAATTATAAAACTGAACGTGTAAAAAACAAACCTTAAAGTCTTGAAGGGAAATTTGTGAGTTCATCTTTTTTATATTAACGCTTAGACCGTTCAAACCAAAGTAAACTTCGGTAGTGACTTTCAATTCTTCAGCTTTGAATCTGCAAATAATTTTTAAATTTAGCTGAGGGATTTTTTACTTGGAAGATTATTTTTCGATTAAAAATACTCACTGACTGTCACCTGTCCCAAATAAATGAAATTCATCAGGTTCATTGTTTATAGTTCCATTAACTGTGTAAGAATTTTTTCCTTCTAAGAGGGGCCAACGAAGTGTTACACTCATTTTTCTTCGAAGTAAAGAAAAATCAGCTTGCTCGATTTTGTATTCAGCAAGTCCTGTAGATATTACATTATCGACAGCTACAAATCCTCTGAAATTAAAAATAACATTAATTTTTATTCTTCTTATAGATGTTCAGAAAATGACTTAGAACTACTGACTTGAAAACTTCCGTATCAAGTGTTAATTCCTCGTGTTGAAGTTCAAAAGGATCCATGATAGGAATTCCGTAAGTTTCATTTCCATTTTTCAAAATTACTTTAAAGCTTTCAATTTTATTATATAAATTATCACTTAATGATCTAGTAGCAGCGCCGTTCCATCCTAAAATGAAGTAATTTTATGAGATTTTATTTAATTACCAGATAATTAAGTGAAGACAATATTAGAGAAAAATATTTCTTAGAATATTTAGCAGAAAATATTTCTTTATTTCTCTTTCATAAATCATTTATTTTTAAGATAATTTACCTTTTATCCTAATAACTCTGAGGTCCTTTGCTTCAGCTTTGTTGCTTAGCAGAACAGCCACAAGAATCAGTACAAATATCTTCATTTTTTCTATAATTATAACATAATATTTTTATTATTTATTAAATTAATTCAATTCTTTATGAAATTTAGCTCTAATAGTATTTTTAATAATTATAAATTAATTTGAATCACTGATTAGAATATTAAATTAACACTTTTTGAAAATTACAGAATATACTCACTGCGTATAGCAAGAAAGACAAACGAAATATATCAGAACTTTTAATAGATTAATAGCTTTTATAGGAACCACGTTATCTGATTAAGATATTACCTAAATCTATTTTCTTGGATTACAAGATTGATGGTAACTACATAATGTTTACTCTAAACTTATCTTATGATGAATTTCTTTTTTATAGCAATTTTGCGTAGGAAACATATAAAATTTGAATAATACTCCCAAGAAGAAGCAAAAGCTTTTAATAAATTAATTAAGAAACTTTATGGAAGTAAAAATACAAGACACAAACTTACATTATTAGTTAATTTTCTTATCTGAAAATATCTTCAATATTTCTATTTACAAAATGATTTTTCGAAACACTAATACACATTAAATATTTAGGTGAAATAGCAATGAGTAGCATAGAACTATTGATCACCAAACTTTTATCTTCTCATACCTTAAAACTGATAAAACGTATGAAATTCAAATCGTCTTATTATCTTTCTTGAATAATCTAATTTTTAATGACTTCTTTTTTTTAAATTGTAATTTTATATTTTTCAATCTTTAACACAAAATTTTGATGCTTCCAAGTACAGGAAGAAAATTCTAGACTAACTAAAAAATGCATATTCGTGTGGAAAAAACGATTGATTCGTGCCGAATAGCGAATAAGTTGTGCCGATAAACGATGAGTCGTGCCAATACACTAACTAGTCGTCTATTCAACTTTTTTTCCGACTACACGACTGTTAATGAGTCTTGTATAATAGAGTCATGGTTAGTGTAGGACTTTATCCATATAGAAAAAAATTTTAATTAAAACGAATTAAATTTGCAAGTTGAGATTTTATAATTTAAGATTTAATAATCTTTCAAATCTCTTAATAATCTCTGATTTTAAAAATTAATAAAATTAAAAAGACAGGAGAAATAAAGAAATTATTTTAAAGGATTACATATGTAGTAATTTTATTTTACATAAATTGCATAATAAATGTTCATTTTTCTTGAATAATTTCCAAAATATCTTTAAGAGTCATCGTGCTGAGGATTTTATTAGCTTCAGTCATTACCACTGTATTTATTGTGTCTGTTAATTTCTTTTGATACTTCTCAACGATACCAGGTACCAAATCAGAAATAATAGCACTGATGACATCAGATAAGTCATTATTATCGAAAATTCCATCGATATTAAGCTGGAATGTGCATAATATTACAATTTTAATTAAGTAATCATTTTTAGACCTGATATTTTAGAAAAATATGTTTTATCAAATTATTAACAAACCTGCAAATCTCCAAGAGATACAGCCGTAGTCATTGCTTTAATGAACAATTTTTTAGTTTCTGGGTTCGAACTAATAGCGATAGTAGTCGAGAACGCCAAATCTTCAAGAACAACTCTGCAAAATTATAATTTTAAAAATAATTATCATTAAATAAAATGTTGCTGAACATTTGAAACGGACGAATTTTTTAACTTGTAAACCATAATACTTACTTCAAATTTCCAGCGCCATAAATGTCTATGAAGTTTAATGCAACACCCTTAAAATCATAAAGACCGTTTGCTTTTAATTCGGACCAACGCATGCCTAAGGTCAATTTTAAACCAACAAGAGAGAGTTGCGCAGATGTTAATTCGTATTCTGATAATTCAGTTAATTTCAGTTTCTGAACAGCGATATCTCCCCTAAAAAAATTATTAAATTAAATATTAAATTTACTTTGCAGTGAATTGTTTATTTTGAATTATTAATCTCATAATATTATATATAGCTTTTGAAAATAATTAGGGTATAGAATTATTGTTCATATTCAATGAGAGTAATTAAGCAATTAAAAAAATTTCTTTCGTTTGTAAATTCCTAATTAAAAATTAATTAATTGTAATTGATCATTGTTAATTACTTGAATAGTTCTGAATCCAATGAGATGTTTTGATTATTTATCTCAAAAGGATCCATGACAGGTAATCCCAAAGACGCATTTCCGTTTCTTAGAACTTCTCTGAAACCCTCGATGATCTCGACCAATTTTTCGTTTATTCCTCTAGTCACAATGCTGTGGATAACTACAATTTATAAAAAATACCAACATTATTATTTTATTACCGAATCATTAGAAATATAACATTCTTTTAAGTTTCTTGATTATTTACATTTCGTTGGAACTTCATTTGGATGAACTGCCTTTGTGAAAGCAAAAGCAAGGAAAAATACCGCAAGAAACTTCATTTTTTCTGAAAAAAATATAGATAATTACTATTTACTATAATTATGAAGAATAACAGTTGCATTATACATTTCTTTTAATTTATGAAATGATAATCATTAAAAATGTTATTACTAATAGAACAATAAATTAATAATTATTATTATAATAAATTTAGTTAATAAATTATTATTAATTATTATTAATTAAAATACTTACTTTTTTTATTGCTACACTTTACGATTGTCCCTAAAACAGAATGGCTTTCGCAGATTATCAGCTTTTATATGTAGGACCTGTTATCAAAGTCCAGATTTTAATCGCACATCTGGAAATAATTAACTTTTCCGTTTGGCTCCTAACATATTAATCTCTTAAAAAATATAAAAAAAACTTTTCAGAACGAAGCGTAGATAAGAAAAATGATACAAAATATTAAAAGAAAATATTAGTAAATAAAATTTTTGAGCGATTATGTATTTGATGGTGGGAAGATATGAAAATTAAATCGTTTACTTCCTCATTATCTTGTAGATACATTTATTTATCGTGGTTATGTAATTATTTACAAATATAATTTAACAACGCATAATGTTTTTTATTTACACATATTTAACGCGTATTGTTATTAAATTTCGATTTATTGTCATTTCTTGGTACATATATATTTAAAGAATGTAGAAAAATATAAAACATAACTATATTTATTTTTTTCTTCGATATTATATTTGATAATATTACGAAATAAGCTCTAGAAGATCTTTGAGAGTCTTCGTACTCAATAACTGATTGGCAATATCCATCAGGTTTTCACTTATGGCTTCTGTTAGTTCCTTTTGATACGTTTCAATAAATTTGGGTGTCATATCAGAAATAATAACACTGAAGATTTGTGATATGTCTCTGTCGTTGTAGAAACCCTCAGTATAAATCTAAAAAATAAATGTTATTTTATTCAAATTAAAATCTCAAAAAATATCTTTTAAAGCTATTTTTAATCAAAAACAAACCTGAAAACTTCCAAGAGACAATTGCGTCTCCATGTTTTTTATGAACAATTTCTTGGTTGTTGTACTTATATTAAACGCAAGATCGATCGAGAAATCTAAATCTCTGATTGTAAATCTGAAAAAGATCGTATAATTATTATTATTAATTAGATACAAACGTATAATTTCATTATTGATAAAAGTATATAAATTATATTATTACTCTGCATCTCCTTTTCCGTAAATATTAATTAAATTCAACAAAAGGCCATCCAATTTGTAGGCATTAACGTCTCCTTTTAGTTTGGACCATTGAAACCTTAAACTCATTTTCAAACCAACCATTTTGAATTCAGCTTTATTAACTTTGAAATCCGAGATGCCAAAAATATCTGCACTTTCTATATTTAGTTTTGCTCTACAAAAATTAATTAACGTGATTAATAATAGTTAAAATCCATGAAAGTTTTTTTATTACGAAAATTAATTTACTTTATTTTATCTGAGTCGAAATACAATTTTAGTGGATCTGTTTTACAAGGATCCATAACAGGTATTTCCAAAGTTTCATTTCCATGCCTCAAAATTTCTTTAAAACTTTCGATAACTTCTTTTAATCTGTCACTTGCTGCTTTATTGACAGTATCGTTGAGAGCTGAAAAAAATAGTTCCTAATGAAGATATTTTTTAAAAAATATAAAAATATTTTCAATAAATATTTTTTACAAGAATTTTTCAATCAATTTCTCCAGCCGAAAACTCGGATTTATTTAATAATGAATGACAATATTAATCACTCTGATAAACTTTTTGTATATGTATTTTGTCACTATCAATCTTAAATTTATAGCACGACTGACAGTTATTTTTTTACTGCGAAGAAAAATAACACTGGCAAAAGTTTCAGATTAAAATCCATTATGAACCAATCTGAAATTGGATTCAATCCGAAATGATTCGGATTAGTTCGGAATCAATTCCCAATCTAAGACTTTCGCCAGGGAAGTATTAAGCATAAAGTTCTTAATTTAATAATTAATATAGAGAATTTGATTGAAAAAAACATTTAAAAACATTTAAAAAAATCTTTTTCTTATTTAAAAACTTTTCAAAACATCTTACCGTCGATTATAAAGTCTGCCTTAGTATGTCCAGTTATTAAGACAACCAGAAAAAGTGCTGCAAATACCTTCATTTTTCTGTATAGTAAAATTCGAAAAATAAAAAGGATATAAAGGATAGAGGCTACATTAAACCATATTAAATAATTAATTCACAATTATTTAACATGTTCGCTAGTGAATAAATATCAATATCCAAGAAACCAAATATAAAAACACATGCGACACAAAGGGAACTAATAGAAAAGAAATATTACTGAATTATATTCAGTAATATAATTATATGATAATGTAATTATATATAATAATTGTTATTTAAAAATCACCTGAATCGTAAAAGAGAATTAGTGGTATATCAAATATAAAATCTTTAAATATGATTAAAGCACTTTGCACTATGTAGGTGCACAACTAGTATAGTCTGGAATAGTTCAATACTCTGTTTATATCAAGACTGCATGTCCTAAAATTTAATCGTAATCAATCACTTGCATAATAGAGATTTTAGGTCACTAAAGAGAAAAAATATTTACTACTCCATTGTAAGATTAAACTCTTTCAAAAACGAAGTGAGGAAAGATCTTATCGACAAAATTCATAGTTATCGCAGTTTATGATTAATGTTATTTACAAAATGAATTTTCTCTCAATTGTTCCAGATTACGAAGATAATTTCATTATATTTTAAAAACGGGAATCGATTAAAAAATGTTTAACTCATTAGCAAATTATTAAAAGCTTGACACATAACTTATTATTTAATTATTAACCGATTTACCATCATTTTTTACATTAAACCTAAATAAACTCCTAAAAATCATGATTTTGTCAATTTCGCATAATAGAAATTAAATATCTTTATTTTTTAAATTGTTCCAGAAATAAATAAATTTATTAAGTTTTATTTCTGGCCTCATCCTCAAATTTAGAAGCTGAATCTTACAAAACTTGAATTAGGTATATTCTGTAATTATGATACATAGGTGATGGAAGAAAATTATCTGGAAATACACTTTGGTCCTATGCAGCTCTTTTATTGATTTAATTATACCAATTTCTTTGACTTATAATTATAATACACTTATAATTTTTCGTATCATATTTTGTCTGCTTTCCAATCTACATTTATATTTTAATGCAAAAATGCGTTCACACTTTTTCCTCCGGTTATTATGTTCCAAATGTCCGACAAAGTCTTATTACGGAGATATTCATTGCCCAAAAACGTTATAAATTTTTCTACCGCAGGTTTCAAATTAGAGTAGTGTTCTTTGATTTTGTCAACTGCCATATCAGAAATAACCTGACTTATCACTTCAGACACCATTTCATTATCATAGAGACCCTTTATGTCAATCTAAAAATTTTAATGAATTTTATTTATGTAAACAAATAGAAACTTGATTTTAAAATATATTAAACAAACCTTGAAGCCTCCCAAAGTAAATTCGATGTTCAAGTTTTCTAAAACCAACTTTTTATCATTATTCAAGATGCCATTAGTTTTAACGTCAAATTTGAAACCCTGAATAGTGAAGCTAAAAAATGTTTAGATTATAAATATTAACTCAATATAGAACATAAAAAATTGAATCATATTTTTTGATAACGAATGTTATAATCTCCTAGTTTAATAAACTAAAGTATAATATATGTATGTATTTACGTTGCATCTCCTTTTCCAATAATGTTCACAAAGTCCATCAATCTGCAGTTAATATCATAGTCATGCACTTTACCATAAATTAAATCATCCCACGAGAAGGACGCTTCCATATAGAATCCTTTACTAAGTATAAATACGGCATGTTTGACGGTATAATCAGAGTAATTAGAAATTACTAAACTGTCGGCATCAAATGTTCCTCTGAAAAAATGTATTAGTTAGTAAAAAAATTATTAATGCATTTCATATCATTAACTTTCTGTCCTAAAAGAAGATCATTTTTTATAAGAATTTTTCATAAATAATTATATAATAAGAAAATTATTCCTGAATGTATAATAGAAGTAAAAGTAAATTATTGTTTTTTTTTCTTTTTGGCTATATTTAATAATTAGAAAATCAACAAGATTTTTTATAAAAGGAAAAAAGTATAAGAAGGAAAATATCACTATTATCTGGTTATCAAATATAAAATGGGTGATTTTAATTACATTAGATCCTCCGTAAATGAAATGTTAATTGGACCTTGTGTATTCTTCAACTCAAAAGGATCCAGGGGAGGATTCCCATTTTTCAAATCTTCTCTGAGTGATTCGAGTAATTTTTTTAATTCCTCATCGAAAGAGACACCTGTTTATAAAGAAACAGTTAATATACTTCAAATATTTTTCTCCATAATCTGTTTTTGTATAAATTAAAAAATACAATTCAAATTTCCCGGATTTTTCATTAAGGGTGAATTTAAAGTTAAAACGTATATAATAATAATTCAAAAAGAGTAAAACCTAATCTTATGACTACGGAAACCTTTGCGACGAAATCAATCTTTGATAAAGTATTCCTATACTCATCTTTAAATATAAATGAATGATATGACAAAACTGACGCAGCAGATAAAAAATTTTTGATTAATCGAAGAGTATTTGAAATTGAAAAGTTACATGCAGAACTCCCAAAATCAGTAACTTTCAACAAAATAAAATCTAACAGAAAATTTGTAAGGTTTTATGTTTTTTAAATCAAAGTTTTTCGTTTCTTACCTTCAGACTGGCTGACTATGAAGACAGCCAATAAAATAATCGAAAATATCTTCATTTTTGCTATAAAATAAAAATTTTCACTTGGTTATTAACGTTTAATGTCATATTCAACTAAATAGAGTAACGTTTGATTCAATAATTAGTTTCATTATTTTTATTTTTTTTTTTTGCTCAATAAAATTGTTAATAATTTAAAGGCGATACTCACTATCTGCTGACCGTAATACTATAAGCGAGCCCAAAAATTACTGATTGCAATAGATCATTCTGCTTGAACTTAAAGTCTACCTTATCAAAATAAGGCTGGTCAAAATATTTTATCTAGATGGTGATTAATTTGATAATTGAGATTTGGAGGCATTTCAGACAAAATAATGTATATTTCTTTATTTGATTCAGAGATTAGGAAAATATGACACAATTTATAATTTTAAAAATATACATTCCTTATTTTTGAATTAATAATTAAGATATGATGGAAAACAATTTATCTCGAGCAGCGACATATTTCTCTTGAATAGTTTGATTGATCCAAGGAAATTTCAGAGTTCTAGAATTCAATAGGCCATCAAAATCAAATTTTTTGAGAAATTTGTTAACTGTATCCATTACTCGTTGATTTATCGCTTCTGTCAGTTCTTTTTGCTCGATTTTGATGGCTTCCGGTCCGATTTCAGAAATAACAGCACTCATCTTTTGGGATATCATTTTGTCATTGTACAGACCATCAGTGTAAAACTGAAAATAATATTTATTCCGGTTACGGCTTTAATTTATATGCAAATTTAATAATAATAGTTGATAATAAGATATAAAAAACAACAAACCTCGAGACCGCCAAAAGAAACTTCTGATTTCATACTTTTTATAGAGACTGTCTTATTTTCAAATTGGAAAAATATTTCGGCGGTGAATTTAAAATCCTTAACATTGTATCTGAAAAATTATATTTTGAAGATAGAATATTAATTGCACATAAGTAAATGAATAAAAAAAAATTCGATGTCAGTTGTTTTTAAAGTACTCTATGTTACTTACACTGCATCGCCATTTCCAAGAACATTAACAAAGTCCATCACTCGGCCATTAATTATATTATATGATGATATATTTCCTTTTAATTCAGGCCAATGAAAACCGACGCCTATCAGTTTCAGATTTTTTATTTCTGCTTTATTAACTGTATAATTCGAGAGCCCAGTAATACTTATACTTTCAGCTGTCACGTCTGCTCTGGAAGTTTGTTATCAATAAATATGGACTTAATTAATTAATGTGTTAAACAAATTTGAGAAAAACATAAATTCATCGAATTGTTTAGATGTAGTGAAAAAAGTAATATAAAATTTTTAAAATGTACCTTATATCTTCCGATGTAATTGATTCATTTACTAATCCTGTTTTGTAAGGATCCAAAGGAGGAATTTCCCAAAACTCACTTCCATTTTTCACAATTTCTTTCAAATCCTCCAAGACTTTTTGAAAGAGTTCATCGACTGTTTTATTAGAAACGTCATTTAACGCTGAAACATAGAAACATTTTTAGATTAAAAATAATCTCTTTAAAAGGTTTTACAAGGAAATTAATATGCTAAAAAAATATCGATTAACTTTTATTTACAATTTTTTTATATGTATCGAATATGAATATTTCTTACCTTCCATTATAATTTCTGAGACATTTTCTGCTTTGGCTTGACTAGTTAAGAAAACTGCTAAGAAAATTACTAAAAAAATCTTCATTTTTCTGCAAAATTCAAAATTTTATCCTCACCTATTATTTTCTGAAAAATAAAAGACCACTTATTCTCTAAATTAAACGTTTATAAATTCCGCTAATAATTTAATAAATCTTGTTATTCGTTGTTTTAGAGTAATAATATTCCATTGAAAGTTATATTATTAGTGAAATTTCAAATATACAACTTACTTGGTATCAGAAATAAAGTTTCTAAATGCTAGCAAATCTCTTTTCGATGAAAGCACACGCTATAAACTGGGAGATAATTCTCTATAGCAGCAACAAATACTGTCAGTGACATATGAGGCGGATTTTATGCATACGAAGGCCACATTATCAAAGTACAGTTGATAACAAAATTATTTCATTTAATTATAAAATATACGTATTCAAAAATTTGTAAGTTCAATTAATTCTAAAAAAAATAAAGACCAGTAGGATGAAAAATGCAGATAAAAAATAGGAAATGAAGCCTGAAAATGTACGGTTTAAAAATTAATTTGCAATAGAGAAGCCTAGAATGCAAAACCTTTTAAAAAATATATTTCATTATTTACAGCATCCAGAAAACGATACAATCTAATAATGAGTGAATGTTCGCCAATTCATGTTAGATTTCGTCTCTTTATTTTTACGTTAGGATTTTTTCAGTCACTTAACTGACTTATAATTCATGTATGTATCTATATTACTTCAATCACTCAGTAATTGTGAAATATCGACTCTAGGAAACATGAGAATGTAGATATGATCTGACCTGCAAAACAAAAAATTCGCACTCTTTTTTTTTACGAATTCGAATTCGAATTTAATTAAATTATTATTTTATCGTGCTTGATATTTTCCCTGCAATAATTTCTTTTCATTATGGTGATTTATTACGAGAATATTAAAAGTTGATTTATAGTTTACAACTATAGAATCAGTGGTTAGTCAAACTTCAGCTTTGAAAAGAAATAATATAAATACTTTCTTGCTTGGCGTGATGCCACTAAATCTAACTTATATGTACCTGGCACGAGCTGTCATTATATTTCTCGCCTTCAAAAGTGCTTTGCATCATTTCAGAACTGTATTTATGATGCCCGGACTCTTTAATGTCAAAAATCGTAAATTTATTATACACTATACTATTCGGGAGACCTAAATTCTATCTCCTGGTTGGAGAAACTTATGTGTTATTGTTAAGAACTAAAAAACTAAATATATTCATAATACTTGTTTAATAAATAAAATAAATAAATAAATCGGAGGTGGTATCTCAAAATGCCTTAGAAAATTAAACCAAACACCTCTAGGTTTAATATTTTTTTAATAGACACCATGTAAAAATAAAAAATTTTTTAAAATTATGACTAATACTATTTTATTATTGTTCTTAGAATCATTCCAAAGGGAAATTTTCCCCTGGGATTTTTTGCAGAGATTTTTTAGGTAAAACTTTCTTACTTGCGAAAGAATTAATAGGTCGTGAATCCAGGGTGCGAGGGGAGGATATATACACTAAACGTCTTATAAAATCAATTGCTTACATTATAATGAATAAATTTGTATAAGAAAAAATTATTTTATAAAAAAATATCGAAACAACAACCGAAGTTCTATACAAATAGCTGGATTCTTTCTGTGCAAATATCGTGAATGGAAAGGAATTTTAGCAATTATATAGTATCGAATTTTTGGTATACAAATATCAGAATTTTTCCGTATAAATCCCTGTCTAAATATAAATCGGAAAATTACTATTTTGAAACATTGAAACTTCAAGTAGATTTTATTAAATTCTCGTGGACTTCTAAGGAATGTCAACAGGTTTCTAGACATTTTCAAGGATTTTCTCGAATTTGCAGTTTGTCATGAAATTTGATTAAGGGACTTGGGAGAACTTTAAAGGATTTCAAGAGATTATTCATTTATTATAATGTTTAAAAGATTACTTGACATTTTTAAAGATAAACAATTTGAAAAAGTAAAAGATTTTTGTGTGCCGCGATGCTTTAATCCACTTTCGGAACAAAATTGGACACCGCGATATTCACTGTGGTGTGAAACCGAGCCCAATTTTTTTCCCACGGCATCTTATCATAAATTCCAATAACTCGATTTTTCTCCAATCCCACTGAAACTCTCAAAAATACTCGAAATAATTCAGCGTATCACCGACATTTCTCAGAAACATCAGGCGAAAGCTTGCTTCTCGCTTGAATCTTCCTTGTGATCGATGAAACGATTAAACACCTCTGAGAGGGTGGGAAATCGTGACGGTCGAATTGACACCAGCATCAGGCATTACATCGATGCTTTGCTCTCAGGGTTCCATTTCAGCATTCTAGTAAATTCTCCTTATGTTTAGGGTCTGAGTTTCTATGATTCGCTCGATTTGTTAAACTCTCCTCCGTGCTTTTGAAAAATTACCCTGGCATTTCTCGATCCCTCCCCACTCAAAAAGTCCCTCACGCACTCTCCCTTCTCTCCTCACGCAAAAATGCACTCCTGTCCCTATTCCGGGGGTGTTCTCGTGATCTTTTCATCCCTCACCTTGCGTCGTCGATTCTTGGCCGCACGTGCACGGATTCTGCGAAGTTCGGATCACCCCGTATGTATCTGGAGAGAGGAGAAAAGTAGATGAAAATCGAGGGTGCGAGTAAGATGAGAAATCTAGTCGGTGGGGGTGGGGCAATGGCGGGGGTAGAAAATAAAGGGGTGGCTCGCTCACCCTTACCCGACGTCTCTCGACCAAGCTCAGTGCGGCCTGAACGGTTAGCCGGCCTATGTCGTTGCATGTGATCGTTTCTCGAAAATAATCGTGTTTTTCGTGTCGCGAGGCCTGACTTTTAATTAGAATTTGCTATCGAAAGTTCGAACACTTGAACGATTTTCTGGTTTTATTAGTTGCCCTGGGGAAGCTTAAAGTGAAGAGAGCAGCTGCTACGACCCAATGACGAGTTAGAGGGAGCAGACTGGACATCATCTAGATAGCGGATTCACTCGTCAGGAAGGTGGATTAAGGACGAGGGAAGGATCGAATCGTAAGTTGCGATTCTACGTGGGATCGAAGGTCTTTATGGGGATCGAAGTTTCCTTATCGGGCTGGGATACGTTTTCGAGACGACTCGGAAAAAGTCAAGGCCTGGGATAAACGCAGTGAGGACTACTGTGCGCGATGGGTCTCTAAATTTTTTGAGTGTTTAGATGTATGAGCAAAAATCTGAAATTGTGGTAAAAAAGAATCTCTACATTTTCGAAAAATGTAGAGATGCAAACATTCCTTTTTTGGATTTCTTTGGAATCCATGCTGGAGTGACACTAAAATTATTCATTTCGATAAATGAAATAATTAAAAATAAAGTTTAAAAATAAGACATTGAAATCAATGTATAAATATTAAAGGAACATGAATTATAAGTCGAGCTTTATAATTTAATGTAACCAGGAATTTTAAAAGTAAAAATAAAAATTATTTTTACCTGTGAGTCCAGCATGGAATTTTCCAATTACTTGAAAGCTTTCTACATTTCTTCAGTATCTTTTTTTTTACGCTTTAACGTTATTGAGTTTTTGCATTTTATTTGAGATATTTTTCTGGATTCTGGATACATAGATGGTTTATTGAGTGTGCTGGGTGAAATAGGTATCTCAGTGCGCGTCAGATTCGATCATTGAGGTGAACACGAGGCTCCGACATACGTGGAATATTTTTTGTTCGATGAAGTTTATATCAACATTTTTATACTGACATTATTTCTCACGATTTATTTATCATTAAAGCTAATTAGATACGCGAAAAGGGAATATTTTCCTAAGAATAAAAGTTTAGAGAGAGAGCGATATATTTTGCTAATTAGAAGGAATCAAGGGAGAAATTGACAGTAATAAATTTAAAATTTTAACTCGCTCCCTTAAAAACTTAGATACCCTCAAAATTATGATTTTTTTTCTTTTTCATCTACTAATTTTCTCCTAGTAATTTCCTGGGTAGTTATTTCGAAATTTCACACCCAATTATGAACCTTAATAGCTCTTCATAAAAATGTAATGAGGTTAATTTACAATTTACCAATTAAGAAAGTTTACTACTTTTTTTATCTGGATTTTCTGCGTAAATATTTGTTTTAATTAAAAAGATGATAATTTAGAATACAACTTTCTATTTTATGTGTATTGGTTCTTATCTATTAATATAACAAGAGTAAAATGTTCAATAATCCTAAAAACTTGTATTTTTAGTTTATTATGGAAATATTTTTTGTCTTACTAAAATCGGCATGCACTACTAGAATCAATATCGTGCTCTAAATATACTTAACAACCTAAATTTTTTGTCTAGACTCTGTAAAAGACTTTTAAATCTCACACATTTCAAATATGAGATATAATATTTAAAAATTACTATTCACAATAATACCAATATAACTGAATTTAGCGAGTTCGTATTTGCTATTCATCTTTTTAAAAAATATCAATTAAATTGACCCAGATGCTAAAAAGCTATATGTATAGTCCATAATTCATTTCTCTATGACAGACATTTTCTATTTTTCACTTTGACTTTAAAATAACGTACTACTAAATTTAATTATCTGAAGCTGCTCTTCTTAAGCATAATACATTTTTAATTGATAATGAGTTATTAATTCCAATGGAAAAAACCCTCAAAATCATCTTTCTAATTGATAAGTTATTTACTAAATCAAATATTTATTTATTAAAGTAACAAGCTAACAAACATCGGTTAAGGAAATTTTTTCAACTTCAATATTTCGCGTGTTGGTAGCGATAACTCTTAAAGCACCGAGTGCTGTGTAATTATGGCAAGCACTACTCGTTCACTAAACCGTCCGTTGTTGAGAACTTCGAGGATTGAAAAGTAGGAAAGAGAAGCGGATATAGAAAAGCTCTAATGGAACGATTAACTTTGAACAACACATTGAAAAAAGGCATTTTTTTGCATGCTCATTTTTAAATGGGAAACCAAGAACATGCTATAAAACCTAACCGAGCTTCTTCACTTTAGGGAAAAATTCCATTTTTTCTATTCTTTTTTCTCAATAACAATAATTTTCCACGATATGAATTTAAATTAGTCTTTATTGCTCCCGGAAAAGTTCAAATTCTCAATTATTATATTGACATAATTGAATTAAAAGAGTCGCACCAGCACATCATTTTAATCACATAATGAAAAGTTATTTTCTGGGTACAAAAGCGCGAAAGTCAGAAGTCCAAAAATACTCATGACCTTTCCTTTCGATCCGCCGAAACGGTTCAGTTATTGAGATCAGGTTTGCAGATTCTCCAACTCGTCACAATTGCAAACGGAAATCAAATCACAGTATTTTCAATTCTAGAAAAGATAATAATCAAATGAAAACTGCGTAATTTCGAAAAAAAGGACTTTTAAAACGAATTCTTGAGTGATATACGAATGAGTGAGTAAACAATGGAAGCATTGAATACTCGTCGCCTTCATCGGGTTAATTTCGTTCGTTATGCTTTCAATTGAGTTCGTTAGTTAGGCCACTCGTTATTTCGGGCCTGGAATATTCAAGAATCACTTGATTGGCACTTCCACAAACTAATAAGCTATCCTTTCAAGCTCGAATAAGCCATTCTTCATTCTTGATTT
Source organism: Synergus umbraculus (assembly GCA_900474325.1). NCBI lineage: Eukaryota > Metazoa > Arthropoda > Insecta > Hymenoptera > Cynipidae > Synergus > Synergus umbraculus. The sequence goes on along the minus strand of UCOK01000030.1, from coordinate 94,044 downwards.
CAGGTTGCTTCAAACTTAACCTTTTGTATTTGAAAGTTGATATTACCTATAAAAAATTATGTGACATTTTCTTTCTATAGAAATTTTATTGTTCATTTGTCAGTACTCAGTAACAAGGTAATTGCAAAATGTGCATTATAATTCTGCTATTGATTTCATTCAAGTTTCATCATAATATGGCTACCAATCAATCCGAGACAATGTGGATTGTCTAAACAATGAATTAATACTAATTGAATTATCCCGAGTGCCCGAACCAACGTAGATTCGTTGTACTCGAACAATTGAATAGAATCAAGCAGCAACCTGTCGCACAATGCTATGCAAAACCTCTCTGTCTCTTTTCTTCTCTTCATTTCCACTCACAAAGAAATTTCTATTATTTCACGAGAGTACGTGTATGACTCTTTATTGAAACTTCTTCACGTTCGAGTTACTAGGATTCGTGCCGACAAATGAAGTATTAAAAGAAAGAGCAAATTTAATTCAAGGTTTTAATTAAGTTTTCTAAGGGAGTCACGTTACCTTCATTAGTAAACAAGCTTTCATTCTAGACCATTTATTTTATAAAGGACTTCATTCTATTCATCATTCCTCAGTGAAAGAAGAAGTACCTGAAATTGTCCAGCAATTAGTTTCATAAGAATTAATTAGAGTAAAGTCTAAAAAGAAATAATAAATATTAGGTACTTGTTTTCTGGACTAATTCATTTTTTCCAAGCTGATGAACCCGATAAGTTAATTGCATGGTTTCATATGGCAATTAGTGTGACTGCGAGGGTGCCATTCAAGATCCATGTACTGCGAACATAATCAGCGAACACAATCGCTGAAAATAATGATTAATCTCCTGCTTTCAACAAGGATTTATTATACTTTCATAAACGATATCTGTAACTTTCCTGTTCAATTATTAAATTATATATATTACTAGCAGAAATTTACCCGGGATTTTTACAAGATTTCAAATTCCTTTAAAGAATTTCTAACGATTTTAAAAGTATTTTAACGGATTTCATATTAGAGACTGTGGAAGCCTATTCGGAACACAAACACAAATATTCAGATTCATTAAAAATAATATTAGCTGTCATGATGATTTATGAATTTTATGTATTAATAATAATATCGAATTAATAATATTTGAATATTTGTTGATGCTTTTATGATAAAGTGCATCGGAATCACATTCAATATAACCATTTTAAAAATCACGTGATGCTCACTCATCGTGAGCACGACAGGTACGAGTGGTAGATGAATATAATAATAGTAATAATACTCTGAAAAGTTATAAATGGATTTATTGGCAAACTAAGATGGAGATTTATTTCTAGATTGACCCACGTATATAATCGACTCATTTTCCAGGTACCTTATTAGATACCGCAATTTCAGTACCATCACGTATTTTTTTCGAGGATAAAAGAAATACGAAAAACGAATTATTTGAACAACAATTGGATACATTCTTCATGTGTGAATAAAATTATTCATTTCGATAACAATCAGTTTTTTAAAGTCGTGAGATATTTCAAACTCCTTCATTTATGAATATCAATCACTCGATTTCGCCATTACTTCACATTCCCTCCTTGGAAAAGTTCCTCCGGATTGGATTTGTGTTGGAGTTGCATTCGTCACGCGATAGGGTAGACATTATACTTGTATATCATCATACTGTTATACTGCTACACTATTATACTGTTATACTGTTCAGCTGTTATGCTGTTATGCTGTTATACTCATGTAAATAGATACTCACTATGTGTGCTAGCAAGTTAAGTACATAAGGCTCAGGATATAGGAAAGGATAGATTAACCCGGTTAGATAGAAATCTGAGGTGAATACGGATATAATAGGCGTTAGAGGCAAGGTTGTGAGATGCAGGTAATAAGGGCCCCTCTGACTTAATATCCTTGTACGGACAATCGCTCGTGATTACCATCTTCAATTTGATTTTGTTCTCTGACACGTGAAGATTGCAAAAAACTAAAAATTCCTCTCCAAACTGGCTACAAAGATATTTTTCTCTTCATTAAAGCTTGCACAGTTTTTTATTCTCTTCGTATTTCGCTCGAAATTCCCCAAGTTTTGGCTTTATACAGTATAGTGTACAAAAAAATTAATATTTGTACGTGCCAAGTGCTGCTTAACATCAATGATTGAACAAGAAGTCTAGAATACTTCCTTGCGTCCCGATGGACAAATTTACTAAGATTTTGAGACTATTTCAATGGAAAAATGAGTTTCATAAGTGTTACAAACGAGGAAATATGAAATTGGCGTGAAAGAATACAGAAACGATAATGCTAGGGAAAAAGAAGTTCATAGCTCCAACTGTGATTATTCTTCTTTAGTTTCCAACATTCGCCTTCACTGCATTGCGGCTGCCGCAATGTACTGCCAAGAAGCTGTTACAGACTTTCCTCGACTGAAAAAATACTTCGCTAATTAAACCTTTCTCGAAATTCCTAGAATACCTGACATAAAAGTTTTAATTTGAATCTCTGGAAAATGAGTATCTCTTCGGACATTGTAGTCAAATACTTCTATACAAAAAATTCTCAAAAGTTACATTTAAATTTGTCTCTATATTTTTATTTTCAACATTCCATGATAGCTTGAAAATGTCCGAATATGTAAAAATGTCCATGTATATTATAGTTTTTACAAATTGCACTTTACGAAAGTGAAAGAAATACATTTTCTTCGTAAGGAAAAGTTCGTGACTCTCCACTTGCGATGTTAGAATGTAAAAGGAATTTCTCCTGATAAAACTTTCGCGCGTGAGGTCGCGTTGGCGTTTAAATATACAAGTGTATACATTTTACATGCTTATCAGTCAATTTTATAATTATATTTTATTTTCATCGAGCAATAACTTTCTAATCCTGATAAAAACATCTTCCGAAACTACCAGAGTAGTTTTCTAATTGTTACAAATTAAAATCAACAGCTGGATTAATTAGAATTGTATGTAATTTCAAACTCGAATATGAATGAGATATTTTCGTATATATTTGCATGTAGAACGTTAATTTTCTCTGAAAACAACTGATTTACTCAAGTTTGTGATTCTTGTGGCTGAGAGTTTCTCGTTGCACAGCTTTTTATTTTATGTAATTTGTTTAAAATTTTCACGATGCAAATACACATTGAAGCTTCTCTCCTCTCTCTCTACCCTTCGTTTTTTTCCGAGCAGCTGAAAGATTAATTGCGAAAAGCGAAGTCTCCATTACCAGGGTTTTTTGTCGATAGCGATGCTACCGCAGATTTTTTTAATTTAGAAAATGGTTTTTGCCCCTTCCTCCCATTCCCGGTTATCTAACATCATCCAGCGTCCGTGAATTCAGACGTGATTATTTCTTCTCGAATTTCTATGATTGGACTCAGATTGCACTGGAAAAATCTGGATCGGAGATTGTAATTGGATAAAAAAGATAAAACTCGCATGTTTTTTTTTTATTCATAAAAACTTACTTTCATATCAATTTGATATAATTTTTATACAATTATTCATTAGAATAAACTCTGTACATCATCTAATTCCTCTCCTTTTCTCTCCCTAAAAAGTTCTGTTAATTTTTTAATGAAATCCCTTACATTTTTTTGGTTCATTTAAAAAACGCTCTCCTGAAAATTCCCTCTTGTAATCCTTATTATGAAATATAGGGACGTGCCGGCTGCTGCGCTAGGGGGATTTAATATTTTTTAAAAAGGGAATTTAGACTGAATAAAGAGTAAGTTGTGATAGCATTTCGTTTCAAAGTAGTTTAAATCCTAATACTCCTCCCCTTTATATATATATATATGCTCTTTGGTAAATCCTGCATGCGGCACTGCAGGGAAATGGACACATTTTCCTCCTGCTCTTCCTCCTCGGGGTCATAGGTCGACCGTGCCTTCTGGCATAAAGGGAAATGCTAAGTTGCTAAGGTTGCTTCCAGTCTAAGAAGTCGACTTCTCTTTTCATTCATAGAGTTTCAGATGCAATATGGGTCGAGTTGGAATAATACTCGGATCAAGAATCTTTCAAAGACCTTTGACACTTGAAAAAACATATAAAGTGGATATAAATAAATTTAAAATTAGGGGTAGTTCTTTATCTTTCACATATACTGTTAGAAATTTTTTGAATTTTAATTCATACAAAACCCATCAAAGTGTCTAATGTAGAAATAATGACAAAACTTGAAAGATTCAGTTATTTCTTTTACGTAAACTGTTCATGATTGAATTTTACTAAATCTGGGGGATTATTTAAGAGAGTTTTGGAAAAGAGATTGTAGAAAAGGGTATAATGTGACTAATCGAGCTACTTCTCTTCCACTCGGAAGTCTCGTACTCGCTACTTATTCAACTTCACCCTCGCCCCAAGAGTCTTTGAAAAGCGACCTAGCTTATTCCTCTGGACGAGTGCAACTCCATCCGACGTATCTTAGCGTTTCTAGTGTTCCGGACGTACATGTATGTATATCTTTTACGTAAAGTGGCTGCATATCCGAAAAAGAATTCTAAACACTCCTCCGGGCTTATTAAAAAGTATATGATTGCCATTTCTATAATAATACTGAATATAATAGAAATTCCTCGTTCGTTTGATAAAATACACTGAAATATATTTCTCAGCTAAAATATACCAGTCAGAGACATTTGAAAGAAAAGCGAGGGAACTCACATGACATGGAATTGAAATCGACAGAAAGGACATTCGACAAAATGGAGAGGTAATAAAATGTTGATTGCGATGAATAATAACTGTTAACAGAAGAAAGGCAAGTAGATAAGGGCGATAAAATTTTAAGACGAGAGTTACAGCAATGGATAAGACCGGAAAGCAGACAGTAAGCGACGACAGGAAGACAATAAAAGGAAGTTCAGGATCGAAAAAGAGACGTCTAAAACGTTCTTGCATTGAAACTGAACTAAAAATGTGGTGAAAATACGTATTTACCAAATACGTATTTATACGTTCAAATAAAATAAATATTAAATACGGATTTCGAGTCCAATTGGATTAATTCGGGGATTTTCTGGCTATAAAGTGGGAATTAAAGGCTATTAAAATCGACTGAATGGTATGTTACCCTCGACAATAAAGAGAAAATAAAATAGCGATTACGGGGAATAGAGGCGATAAATCGTAGAGAGAATAATGTCAATAAAATTTTAAGGAGAGATACGTGTTGGTGGATGAGCTAGGAAAAGAAAAAGAAGGAGAAGAAAATAAAAGAATTCGTTTAGTGGGGAAATAGAGTTCAGTGTCTGGCTCGAGCCAGTACTTTACCTCTTTTGCCATCTTTGACCCGTTTGGTGTGTTGATTCGAAGAGTCGCAACGTGTTCACCGCACGTAGCCACATGCACCGCAGGAAGCTCGAAACTTCTCGTATATGCACGGTAAATTTAGCGGAACAATTAGGTCGGTTTGCGCGACACACGATATTTTCATCCATTGGAAACCTAAGGATTTGCGAAAGCTGATAAGATATAAAAATCTTTCTAAAAGCAGAGAAAGTAGAATCTATAAAAAGTAAATTGGTAAATCAAAAAGTGGAAAACGAAAAAGTGAAAGTAAAAGTACAAAGTTAGAAATCGTTCCCCAGAAGTGAAGTTATTTTTTGTTGTAGAAAAATTTACTTTTACGAAAGAGGCAAGTATATAGAGCCTGGTCTACAAAAAAATAAAAATTCAGAGCCTTTGAGGATAAAGGAAGGAGGTAAGTTGTAATGATGAAAAGAGACTCGTATGCGAGAAATGTTTTAGAGTCCGTTGTATATTCTGGGTTCAAAGGTGAAATGGCATCCCCTGAAAAAACAGGAACTTTACGAACTCAAGTGTCGAGACGGCGCCGGAACATTTGCGTACCTACCTAGCTTTTACTACACTCCTCTCTGTCTTTTTATTAAGTCCTTAAGCTTCACGACAACGCCATTATTCATGCATTATTCATTCGTCTAAAAATCATGCATACATGCACACATACATGCACACTCGAGCAAACACGTTCAAATGTCGCTTAGATAAGCAATCGACTTGAGAATTCATTTTATGCATTTCATACTTTCCATAATATTTTTCTTAACTTATGGTACCAAATTCAAGAAATCGTATAACATTGAAAATTCGTCATTTTCAAAACGAAATTGACGAAAGGAACTTGCATTGCATCGTTTTTTTTCTCAGTACAGACTGGAAAGGAATTTTTTAATTATCTTGAAGCGTCATCAGGTTAAGGATAATGGAAACGAAAGTAAATTCAAGAAAAGGGCAACGCTTGAAACGCTTCTGGTTTTAATATGTAGAAGAGGTATCACGGATCGTTAAGTGCTCGCAATAGTAACGGCCACGAAACGGTTCGTGGTTTTAAGGAGATAAGACCTTTCGCTTTAACGACTTCGTAAAGACTGGCTTCACCGGGTACGGGGTTAGGTCAATATTTGGGTCGCTCGAGGTAACCGGGTCAAGGACCACGTGTCTGAATGCGCCTATCGTTAAAATTCTGATACGCCTATTATCGACGGTCACTCTCTGCTTTTACGTCTGTTTAGGCTTCAGCTACATCTTTAGAAGTCCGGTCGAGAATTCTTCTCTCAAAACGTAAATAGATTCACGAAGAAATACAGTTGAAGAATTTTCTTTGGATTCCTGGGGAACTTAAAAAAATATGTTAAAAAGCGTTTAGAAATGAAAACTGTATAAAAACCTCTGTATGAAAATTATTTACGTGATTAATAAAACATATCTCTTCGTAATTCTATAATTAACTGAATCTTGTTTTCTGTGCAAATAAAAAGAGAAAAAGGGAATGAAATAAATGCAAGTGGAGAGATACGAGGTCAGGTACAACTCACCATTAGTCGCTTTGTGAATTAATCCATCCGTTATAATTAACACAAGAAGACCGAGGGTCATTCAAGTAAATCGTAACTAATGAGAAAATCTATACCTTTGAACGAGTCAAGTTCGATTTTTCATTTAAAGTAATTAAGAAACGTTCTAAGGAAATAGTGTTAAATATACTTTTCTGATTGCTTTAGTATGTTTACTAATAATTAATAAAATAATAATAATATGTCAGTAGAAAAGCTGAATTATAAGACTTAACGATTTTTAGTAGAAACGTCCGGTTTTAGTCAGACATTCTCCTTATCTTTCAATATTTATTTACAAAGTTTCATAACTTTGCCAAATACAATTTTTAAAATGCTTCGTTTCTACAAAATATTCAAAAGATTCTGTGAATTTTGTCTCACCAAAAAGTACTTTTCTACTGAAAAGTATACAATGTCTGACTCTGGTGTCATTTTCTACTGAATATTTTTTCTTTTTTAAAATACCAGCTTCCTAATTAATATAAAAATTTCTAACTAACAAATAATTTTTTGAATTTAGTTTAGAAGTCTGACCAAAAATGACTTTACTACTGAAAATACCTCATGTCTCAATCTCTAGTTTAAATAAATACCTCAGGATTTCTTCATTTGTAAATAATTAAAAGTTTACAAAATAGATATTGAAATAAAGATTCTAAGTAGAAACACCCTTTATTGGTAAGACGGAATCCGGTTTGAATAATTTTTTTCTGATCTACAAATAGCAGAGTTAATCGGATTGAACCTTAGTATTTGAACACTCTGTCTCTATTTTAGTGTTTCCGTTAGTATAACATCCAGTTCCCTTTGTGTGAGTGAATTTACACACATATACTAGAATGTGTGCGTGTTTGTGTGCGACAGAGCCGTACCGTACTATGAATGTGGCTTGTACTGCAGATACATTGCGGTTCTACCCTCCTACCCAACCACTAGACAAACGTGATACGACGCATTGCCAAATTCGTGCAACGACCGGAAATTCGATCTGCTAGAAGACTTCCTAAACTGTCACGTGATTCAAATTTCACAAACAAAGCCTCACTTACCCATTCTACTGACATATTTGCTGCTCGCACACTCGAAATTTCCTATCAATTGCACCGTGTTGCAACATTTTCCACCAAAGGGAATATACGACTGTGATTTATTTAATGTTGACACCAACTGTGATTTATTCAAACCATCTAATTTTTGTATCTCACAGGATACAAAAATGCCTCTTAGAAATATTCATCATTATGTTCTAATACTTTATATTTACGTTCTGTAATGTATAGTATTATGGATAAGATTGCTATGAGTAAAATAATAATAATATATTTATCAGTATATATTGTATCATTATTAGATGATAGAAGCTATTACGAGAAGCTTATCGAGGCGTCAGTATGATCAAGAGGGCAATTTCCTGGATCCTCGAGACGTCTAGACCACGACATTAACTCCCTCTTGATCTGCTGTGCATCGTTTTCCAATTCTCGGCTAACCGAAATGACCCAAAACTACTAACCATATGTCATTATGCATGAGCAAAAGACCGTTAGAGTCTCGAGCATATTAAGTAAGATCTACTCCTCGTTAAAACATGAAAGAGGAACGACCGATGAATCAAGTGCCAAATTTGCACTTCTTGGCACTCGTTTCTTTACTTTTGTGCCAAAAATATATACTTTGCATACGTAACGTTCCTCCGCATGGCATGCGGCATCGAATCGCTCTCATTAAAATAATAGTCATTCCAAAATTCACAAAAGGCAATAAATTATCAAAATAATTAAAAATAATGAGTCAAAAAATTCGATTCAAGCTAAAAGATAGAAATAAAAAGAGTTGAATTATCATATTTATGGTCTACTATTAATTTCGATGTAAACTTAAATTGCTTTGTCTTTGTTTTGTTTTTTTCTTGTTGAAGTTCCTCAAATTGCGCAGGAAAAGTGTATTTTCTGCAGAAAATTAGATGGATTAAGCTTAAGCTTGCAGTTTCAAGAGAAATGCTGACCGGCTTAATCGTCGAAGGAACGAACGTGGTGCGCAAAACCCGGCCAATCTAGTAGCTTGCAGACTATGCACGTATTCACAGATGCAAATATGTACAAACACATACATGGAAATGTGAATACACACGCATGAATCTGAGCGTGGCAAACATTTGTGCATACACGTGTATTCGAACATCATACTCATGTGACACGCTATAAGAGTGGGTATGTGTTGGTACCAGGGTTATGGATGGCCCATGGGCACGCTAACCTAGTGACAACTCTAGGTCAGCCCCTTTCATCCTCCTCCCCCCATAAACTTATTCCAAATCGTATCACACCTGATATTAAGGTACATTTCATTTTTATATAGGGAACAATATATTTATTCTCATTTTGTGCAGACATTAATTATCTTTCATGCTTGTTTCATCTCTGCAGAAAAATTTTAAGGATCTGAAGTAAAAATAAAATGTTACGGTTAAATCATCTTGTTTTGGAATACACTCCTTTTATCATGACAGTATTTCGATAACTTCTTAAGACAAATTTTAATCATCGAGCTTTCAATTTAAAATAGTTGATGGCTTGACATTCATTTTATAATTATTTTTAGATTATTTTTTCAGTAGAATAGACCGTTATTGTAAGACTTTAAAATTTTCAGTAGAAATCTACTATTTTAGTCAGACGTAGTATTTTTTTAATATATGGCTGACCATCAAATACTTTCTACTTAAAATTATACAATGTCTGGCCCTTCTGGTATTTTCTACTGCATTTCGAAAATAGTAAGTTTATAATTCTTTTCAAACCATTTTTTCAGTAGAATAGACCGTTATAGTAAGACTTTAATATTTCCAGTAGAAATCTACTATTTTAGTCAGACGTAGTCTTTTTTAAATATATGGCTGACCACCAAATACTTTCTACTTAAAATTATGCAATGTCTGACTCTTCTGGTATTTTCTACTGAGTTTTGAAAACATTAATTTAACAATTCTTTTTAAACTATTATTTCAGTAGAATAAATCGTTATAGTAAGACTTTACAATTTCCCGTAGAAATCTACTATTTTAGTCAGACGTAGTATTTTTTAAATATATGGCTGACCACCAAATACTTTCTACTTAAAATTATGCAATGTCTGGCCCTTCTGTCATTTTCTACTGAATTGCAACCAATTTTTTAAAGAATGCATTATAATTCTAAACCGGAATTTTATAATATACCCTTGATTAAAGGTCACAAAAAAAACTTTAAAACGATCGAAAGTCAATTACATCTGTTCTAAATTAAAACTCCAATAAAATTCTGAATTAAAAATATTGTTTATAATGAATCATCTGACATTATTTCAAACTCAGTTAATTATAAAGTTGATAAATGTCTCGAAGCCGGTATTTTCATCCGAGGAATAAAGCTGCTGGTCTGATGAATTCTGATTCGTCACTGTCAGAGAATCAGTTTTATTGACACAGGCCAGAATTGATGCCGAGGCTGGAACTCTGTATAGGCACAATGTTTACATGATTTCAATGACCCTTCGTAATTCTGGATCGCCATTCTACTCGACACAAGGGGCATCCGTCGAGTGTCGGCGTAAACTGCAAATTAACGTTGTGCTGGAAATCAATGGAGTTGCTGGCTTTGTCGATTGCACTGAAGCGAGTAACTTTTACTAGCAAAAAAAAAAAAAGCAGGTTTCCGGTCGAACTGAAAATTCGAATGAAATTTCCAAATGGTCGGAAAAAAATTAATGAACTGGAAAAATATTTTTTACCTCGGAGAGAACAAAATCGAAGGGTCTAACGCTCAAGTTAAATCGAGTTCACTGGCATTTCTAGAAATATGTATATTCTGGCTGAACGATGTTACAAAGAATTCAATTTAGCGGAAATGTACGAATTGAATTTTATTATTTTAAATATAAAGGCGATCTAATGTCGCATTTGAGATCTTTATTAATTTTTTTACAGCTAAAATCAGCTAATTTACGATAGATTTGTCCAGGTTCAGAGCTTTTTTTTTATGAGTAATATTTCTTCCGCACTAATCTGAAATCTCAGAGGTATAATATGTCGCAGTGATTAATAAATCGTCCCACTTTTCACCCTCGTACTATCTCTTTCCATTCGATCTATCCCTACTCTTTTTCTCTTGCTTTCTCACTCTTTTTCCTTCTCACTTGGAACGTGGCATGCCGAAATGAATTTAGAAAGTGGGGCATACACTTATTAGAAATTCCTGGATTATTCGAGTATTTATATTTGCGTATTATTCTGAAGGTAAAGAGGGCCACAAGAATTTACAAAGGATGTTATAGTGATAAGAATTACTAGAGGCCATGAGAAACCAAGAAGTGAGCTGAGTAATAAAAGGGTGAAGGGGAAAATATATGGTTTCATTAAAAGCACGGCCACCGATTCCGTTTTGTATAATATAACCCCTTTTGCCTTGCCTGCTCCTTAAATTATTTCCCTAACCCTCTTAACCTTCTCTCAGAGGGATATGGCTCGAATACTTTCCAGTTTCTCGGCAGTTATAGTCATAAATACTTCCTCCTCCCCCGAAGAAAGTGCCATTATTTTTACTAATTTACTTTGTGTGATTTTTCATTTAAACAATTATGCAGAATTTATTCCCTGCCTTGAAATTCTATAAGTGAAATTTTGAAACTTAAATTGGGTTACTTAATAAATATAAACTGCATTTTAAAGTGATTAGTTTAACTTGGTAGTTGTAAAAGTTAAAAAAAAAAAATAAAAACTAGAGAGGCGGAATTTCAAACGAGGAAATTTATACTCAGACTACAAACTCAGTACTTTGAAGTTAAGTACTCGCAAACAGCCCCTCGCAATATTACCCTCCTGTTTGTCGTTGAACTCACTTCAAAGGTGTCATCTGACCAAAATGGGTTGCGCCTACTGCACGATTTACGATCCTTTAAACAAGTAGAAACCATATCCTCAATTAACTGTAATAAAAATTTTTCTAACATAAATAATAATATTATTATTATAACATAAATAACAATAATATTCTTTTTATCAATGTTTACCTGCTTGACATTCAGTATCGCGAATTTGGAACATTTTATATGAGAAACGTTACTTTTTGGGAATGGAGATCTTTTTCAGAAGATTAACGAGATCCTTTTTTTTCATTTTGCAGACGAGCGATGAACTGCGAATCGGGAATGTAGACGAAAAGGCGAAAAAACGGATCTGCCCCTCGCAGGATCGAAGGAAGGTCCTTTCCTCCACCTTCTTCATCATCACTTCGTAGTCACCTCATTTTTGACCACCAACCTCACATCCATTGCTTCGTCTTGGAAACTGTTAGTGATTTACTACTCTTCTTTTTATTATTGCATGCTATTCTCAAAATTAATCAGCTATTCTCAACAGTCTGATCAATAACAGAATATCATCTTAATTATTATAATTGCATCTTTTTCCATATAAAAATGGTTCTGACACCCGATCTAATAAAGGATATAATCCGATTGCCAATAGACTATTATTTATTTTTTGATTAAATCTAACCAACGTGTAAACATTTACCCGGAAAATACAAACTCCTGGTGAATTTTGTCTCCACAAGTTTCTCCAGTTTGGCAAAGAGAAAAGTGTAAATATGACGAATTAAATAGACGAATTCAGCATCGGAAACCCAACTCTCGTATCGAAAGAAATTATTATTTACGACGACATATGAAATATGTGTGTATGTGATAGATTCTCCGCCGAATTGAAAAGCAAACTTGGTGAGTGAATATCCCCCAGCAGGAATACAAAAAATATGTTATTTTTTTGTGAAACGTCTCTTTATACATCTCTCTCAAAGAATTTCTGTGAATCCTTCTCACAAAGGAAGCTGTAAGAAAGATGTTATGTTATTCATGACAATTCATGTTCATAAACATCAAAAAATATATAAATCCCAACATTTCTCAACTCTAAGAAATATGGTTTCTACGAAAAATACTTTTTTCTTTAATTTTCGCTTTGAAATGATTGGGTAAATAGCTCTAGAAATTTTTGAATCATTTTTCCTCACTGTGTAGCGCCTTATGAAAGTGGCTCGAATTTCTCATCCCTTTATCGGTCGATTTAATGACATAGTGCGATTTCGCGTATATCTTCGCAAATGTTTCGCCCAGGGGCAGCATGGAAGGTGAGTTTATCGGTACCTTCATGGACTGCTTACACATGTGCACTGCGGTGCAATACGTCACAGAGCAATACGCTTACATTTACGAGGAGCCCTCCGGCGGACACATTTAACATGTATACTCCTCAGCAGCTTATGCAGAATCTAGATTGAATATCTACACTACATATAAGCAGTACAGTCCATAGACTAAAGCATTTATAAAAAAATGCGTATCAGATCTCGATCTCCTAATCTTGTAATACCTTTTTGCCAAAAGTAAATAGACAAGTGTCTATTTTAGGGTCCTTATCACAAAGCTTAAGTTATGTGACTATCTCCCATGTAATTTGCAATAATTATTACAAAACAGAAAGATAAGACAGAAAGAAATAGATTCCATTATGAGAGGACATGTAAAAAAAGAAAAATCAGTATCGTATAATACGAGAGTCGAAAAATTGGGTTGGATAACGGCAGAGTACAGATAGTACAATAACAGAAATGCAACAGTGCAGGATAAGTAGAAATAAGAAAAATTGCATTATCAACTTTATCTCGAGAAAAGAGCCACCATAGGAAAAAAGATTCAGAAGAGAATAAGAAGCCAAGAAGGTTCTTATTGGCAATCTGGTTTCCTGTGGAAAAGAGAAAACTTACTTTTCCCTAGAAAAAATAAATTGTTCCTGAAGCTGAAAGATTTTCTTTAATAATAAAGTTGCTAAGTTGCTGCTAACACTCTTTCCATTTCAATAATCGATGCACTGACTAACTCGAATGTACGATTACGAAAGATTTCCTTTCTCGAACATGAGGAAAGTCGACCCTCTTGAAAACTTGACTCGTGTTTGGAAGTTTGCAAACTTATACTAGATTGGGTCGCTCATTTCGATGGATTGATGGGATCGAATGTATAAGAAATGGGAAAAAGTCCTATAGAAAGAAAGTATATGGACTTTATTTGAATTATTTTTTGTATAATTCTTATGCCAACACAACTTTTCCCCTTTTAATGAAACATTATGATAATTAAAATATTCTTGGAAGAATAAAACAATAAAGGGATGAAGGATTATTTCAATTGAAAATATACTTTTCACATTGTTGGCTTTTCGAAGTAGCTCTAAATTATTTGCGAGTCGGAAAATGAAAGCCGACAGAAAAGTTTCTGCTTATTATGAACCCATTGTTGCTGTTTATTCTGAAATCAGTGAGCGTTTATTATCATTCAAGAGGACTGTTCATTATTATTCCGCGATGACGCTGCCGGAGTTCTAGAAAACAGGAATACTGAAATACTGAAACACTAGAAAGGAGTCTCGGGCATTGAATGAGCACCCTGGAAATATTTCAAACCTTGTGGCGCCCATTCAACCCCTCGGATTCAATTAGGACGGCCTTTGATGAGTCTCCGTGGTTTTTGCTGTTTCTCTTTCTCCTATTGGAATGGAAGAACGAGATATAAAGCAGCCCAGAGATGAGGGTTATCTCTCCCAACTGATCGATACAGCCATACCTCTTGCTTTTATTTATACTCTTCAAGATGCCGTCCGAGGGCGACCGCTACGAAAATTCGGGAACCACCCTAAATTTACTGCTGCTTGGAAAACTCTCACAAGAGCCTGAAAAAAGATACCTTGCCACACCTCATTGCAAACGAATGAGAAGTTTTTTTACGGAAAATTCACCATGTTTCGTATTTTTAATTATTATTATTTAGAAGGTGTTTAAAATTAGTATAAATACTTTCTATTTAAATTTGACGATTTTCAAATTGGATCCATTCTAGCATGAAAAATATGTGTCCTGAAATTCTTTAAAATTTATAAATTACCTAAATTTACACTGAGAAACTCTATGTTAGAAAAATTACTAATATCGATAGCAAGTAAAGTAAAACTCAAAATAATAAATTTTACTATTTAAATAGTAAAATTTATTATTTTCTGTATTAAAATGTCTCAATTTCGGGATTTTTCTCCTACTTGCTATCGAATTAGTAATTTTTCTAACACAGAGTTTCTCAGTGTAGTATTATTATTATTATATTTGAAAAATTTCGAGAGCTCACTTGAGAAATAAAATGACATTTTAGGAATTTAGGGTTTCAATTTATGCGTAACTGAAATTTCTCTTCTTTTCCAAATTGACGCCTTGCAATTATGAACCTTCCAAAAGTTAAAAGAAGAACTATTACTATTTATAGTCATGAATTAAATGACTTATTTTTGAATATTGACTTTCAAAGCGACCGTAGAAAATAATGTTCGATCACAAAAGAGGATATTTCGCGAAGCGACAGTAATTACATTATTCGGCATTACATTATTTCTGGTCGCGAAGAAGACTCATCAGTTAATTCTGTTCCTGAAGGTATTATATACGTATATATTCGTAACCCAGACAATGAATGGCTCGTTCCGCGGACGTTCTGCAAAACTCAACCAGCTGGAAACTGATTATCCAATTGTATTATTAGCTTTGCTTGCCGTGGCTATATTCGACCGCAGGTAGATGTAACAGTAAATATGTATTTCATTCTGGCGTTTGACATTGCTATATCGGACGTGTCAACATCGCTGCTATTCTCTACATCAATTATGATAATGAGGGTGCCGTTCCATGGCAGCAGAAAACGCAAAGCGGAAAGCAGAAAATCGCAAGAGTGAAAAAGAAAGATATATATAATATTGTTTAGATTTCTTCAGGAGATTTCAAGGAATTTTGAAAAAATTTAACAGTTTGCAATATACAATAATTTTACTACTTAAAATTCCACAAATCACATCACTTATAATTATTCTTTAAAATCTTTTTAAAAGTCTCTTAAAATTTCACGATAAAATTTACAATCACTTAAATCTATAAAAATGCATTTTATTTACTCTTTCAGTTAGTCTTTAATAACTTGTGATCAATGAGTGAAAGAAATTTTCTGCTTTGATTCATTGTTCATCGTGTGTAATTCCTGCAATTCGTAATAATGGGAATGCGGATCAGGAGGATGTCATGGATTAATGTAGTTCACATCGGAAAACTGCTGCAGTGGCGTATCAGTGTTATCGCAGTGAAAGCGCAGCACAAGTAAGTGCTGTCAGATAGGACAATATACGTCTGGTCATGTTAGGTGGAATTACTCCGTTAATTACTGTTATTGTTGCTGCAGCAGAAGCGTCGCAAATTGAATCGAGTACCACAGAGATATTGGGGTTGACACTTGCTCCTCTGAAACAGACACAGATTCTTTAGAATGCTCCTTTCATCTTTATCAACAAATTTATTGCCTAATTCTAATGTTAAGTGGTTTACTTTAAATGAGATATATAACATTATAAAATTATGTAAAGTAATATAAATTATATAAAATAATGAAAATTGATTGAAAGGAATCAATTTCTCGTTCATAATGTCATGTAATTGGTTTTTCTTCATCTATTTTTTTTTCTGCCGTCAAGACAGGGTTATTATATATCTGTAACACGTTGGGTTGAGTTTGGAGATTGAATATCTTTGGGACATTTACTTTGTGTTTTCATTGTCGATTTCGATACTAAAATCGACAAATTGTGCACGTTATCGACAGAAGAAAATTAAGCTAGCGAATTGCGCCAAAGCCGAACGACCTCGAACTCGATACCTAGCTGAATAAATCAGATGTCCAGTGCGAAAATCCACACGAGACCGAGAAAGATATTGTTACGAGGAGAGACGACCAAGTGAACAATAAATGTGTTTGAATCGGAGCCAAATTAGTATTTCATTTGTTCATTTGTCCACGCGGGGATTTGCGAGATCGTGAAACAGGAAGGGAAATAAATTTCCTTCGACAAAATTGTAAGGTAGTATATTGCCTGAGAATCTCCTACTAGCTGAATAGCTTTCTAAAGTGAGAAATATGTCCTGTTTCAATTCACTCTGGAATTTTTTCTTTTTTCTCTTATTTATATCTTATACACATATACATAAATCCGTGTATTCAGAGGAAAACATTTCTAAGGAAATATTTTTAAGGATCTAAGGGGAATATGAGTGATGAAAAAAATTGTGATATTGTAGCCTTATTGGAGAGTAAACATTGCATTGAACATTTTTCAGGCGAGGACACGATGCCGAATAATCAAAAAAGAAGCGAGCTGAAGGTAGAAACACTATTGGCGGTGATGTTCCTCATGATCCTTGGCCTTGACCTTGTAAGGTGTTCGCCACCTCACAGAAGTAGACACCACGCGGATCTGTCGCACGAGGAGCCGAAGAACATGAGATCGATAGAGGTCAACGAGGAGTTACCGCGGGCCGAGCCGCTTGGCTCGAACCCGGAGGACGATCCTCTGATCATCCAAACACGAAAGGGTCGGGTGAAGGGTAAGACCTTGACTGCTACCACTGGCAAGAAGGTCGACGCTTGGTTCGGCATCCCTTATGCACAGAAACCCATCGGTAAGTTTTTCAATCTGTAAACAAAACCCTTTTCATCCAAATTCAAATCCTGGACATTTCTATGTTCATGATTCAAATGTAGATCTAAAGATTTATAAAAATTGACCACCACATTGATAATAAAACGTCTTCTGTCCGTAAATTATGCTTTTTCGGTATTAATATAATTTTGGAGAAAAAAGATTGCTATCGAACACTGGGTATGGAAAAAAAGAGCTTTTCTTATTTAAATGACGTGATAAAGCTTGTTTATTAACTTAATTTAAAGCCTCGATTATTTAAAAAAGAAGAGTAAGAAATCCATATCAAAAGAATAATAAAGAGTAAGGATTTTCAATAATAATTGGATTGTCTGGATATAACCGTCCGTTTCTACTGAAAGAGAAAACCGATACACAAGTAGTACATCCAGTTTATGGTCAGACAAACTTGAAATACGTAAAAAATATGTTTTAAATATTTATATTATTGAAGTATAATATGTCTGGTTGAATTACAATAATCGAAATATGTGTAATACAAAAATGTACTGAACCTGATAATGGTTTCAAGTTTCATTTTATGCACCCATTCATTTATAACATTGACATTTACTTCCTTTGTAAATTATTATACTTCCGCTGTAATTGAACTTCGCTACTATTATTGTTCGAAAATCGATTGACGTAAAAGCAGGTTAAAAATTATGCTTCAGGCAATTATTATATGTTTATGCTGAAATTACTATATCAACATCTACTTTCGATTAAATTTATTTTAAAATTACCTACTTCTGCAGTAAAATTTCCATGATCAGGAAGTTTCGTTAATCATTTCTTAGAATTTCTTTGTAATTTGTTTTAATAAATTGTAAAAACGTGTTTTTTATGATATTTTACGTGTTTTTGTAGGTTCTTTGAGGTTTCGACATCCAAAACCTGCAGAATCTTGGTCAGGGGTTCTCAACGCGACCTCACTGCCCAACAGTTGCGTTCAAATCCTAGACACCGTCTTCGGTGATTTTGCAGGGGCTACCATGTGGAATCCTAACACACCACTCAGCGAGGACTGCCTTTATGTAAATGTGGTTGTTCCACGACCCAGGCCTACTAATGCCGCTGTTATGGTATGGATATTCGGTGGTGAGTTTCTATAATCTAGAAAAATCCCTAAGTATTTTCCTTATTTTCTTCCTTAATCAACAAGCAACACATGGTACACAATAATTTTGCATGGAAACTATATTTTACTGTCTTTCTTATTAGTTCTTTCATCCCATGTGTAATTATGTTTTCTTCTTCTAATTTCATAATTATTGATTCAATATTTTGACCTTGTATTAGAAATTATTGCGCCCTAAAAAATAAAAAGTGAAATGCGCGCAACTGATTATCAACAATCTTTGTAATGTTAATGCTTGTAAATAAAATTAGGTATAATAAGAAAATATAAATTGGTCAGTGTCCGAAGGTGGTTGTTGGATCACCATAGATTTCTTTCAGGTGGTTTCTACTCCGGGTCGGCTACCCTGGACGTCTACGATCACAGAACCCTTGTATCCGAGGAAAATGTGATCCTAGTTTCAATGCAGTACCGAGTTGCTAGTCTCGGTTTTCTTTACTTCGGGACCTACGACGTGCCGGGTAATGCCGGCCTGTTCGATCAATTGATGGCACTTCAGTGGGTGCATGACAATATCGCGGCTTTTGGAGGAAACCCTGACAACGTGACCCTCTTTGGAGAGAGTGCCGGTGCAGTTTCCGTGTCGATGCACTTGCTCTCGCCTTTATCTAGGTAAATCCACCTCTAAGTATTCCTTCAATTTTATAACCCAAATCCTATATCCATTTAACCCTTCACTTACTAGGTATTATAAAAAAATCTCGCAAGGTCTCTTCTCAAGACTCTTTGTGCATTGTTTTAGATTTTCTTTAGAAAATACCATAAAAATTGAAAATTGTATGTCCAGGCCATTCTTCAGTCAAGCGATCATGCAGTCAGGATCGCCAACCGCTCCTTGGGCGATAATCTCCCGAGAGGAGTCGTTAATTCGAGGCATCCGATTAGCGGAAGCTGTTGGCTGTCCACACGATCAAAATGCACTGCAAGAAGTAGTTGAGTGTCTCCTAACGAAAGACCCAGTGGAACTGGTTAATAGTGAATGGGGCACTTTAGGCATCTGTGAATTTCCCTTTGTTCCTATAATTGACGGTGCCTTCCTCGACGAGACGCCTTCGCATTCCATGATAACAGAGTCCTTCAAAAAAGCAAATATCCTCATGGGATCGAATACTGAGGAAGGATTCTACTTCATCATTTACTATCTGACGGAACTTTTCCGCATCGACGGTACCGAGGATGTCAAAGTTTCCAGGGACGAGTTCATCAAAGCCGTCACGGAATTAAATCCCTATGTGAATCAGATAGCTCGAACCGCCATCATTTACGAGTACACGAATTGGGTCAATCCTGATGATCCTGTCGAGAACCGCAACTCTTTAGATAAGATTGTCGGGGATTATCAGTTCACCTGTAACGTTAACGAATTCGCTGGAAAATATGCAGAAACGGGGAACACTGTTTATATGTATTATTATAAACACAGGTAAGATAAAATTGGATTTTTTTCTGTTGTTTGTTTGGAAGGGAACAAAAATAAGCAAAACATATTTTTTTTACAGATCAGCGAATAACCCCTGGCCGAAATGGACAGGCGTTATGCACGCTGATGAAATTAGTTATATATTTGGAGAGCCACTCGATCCCTCCAAAGGATACACCCCCGAAGAGAAGGTCTTGTCACAAAGGATGATGAAGTATTGGGCAAACTTTGCCAAAACAGGGTGAGTACTAGGCACTCACGTTTGTTTGAGTCAAGATTTATTAAGAGGCTTGAAATCCCTCGTCTAATCAAAAACATATATAGGGGTTCTAATACAATTTCATTATGGTTATTAACCAAACATTTTTCTCTTCAAAAATAAAAGTTTACTGTTTACTCAATATCAGGTTTTATGCGAAGGTCGATAATATTAAAAAATTTTTAAATTCCCAATAGAAAGAAAACATAGATTTTTATTATAAACCACTTGTGTAATCTACTTCGTAAAAACGTTTTCAAAGATTGAAAAATTCAATAGGCTTCATGTTTATTCAGTGTAACTTTTATTATATATGCAGTATACATATATATGCGATATATGCAGATGATGCGGGTTGTAAATGCAGTCTGGCTTTAAAGGGTTACTTCATTCAGTTTTCATGTATTCATACTCAAAGAAGCTCTTTATACGCGTTGAAGGTTATTTCCCTTGTGGAAAAAAAGTTGTTTGGCACCTGCCTGCACACAGAGAATTTATTATCAATCGATAACAAATCATGAAATTTCAATGTCGATTTTATCTCTTGAAATAAGATTTTCAAATATGTAATAAGCATAATGTAATATTTTTCAGTGATAAAACCAACTTTAGTCATTCTTCAAATCCTTTTTCTTCAGCTTTTTCAATTCCTTTTTAAAATTCTCTTTGCAATTCCCTTTCCCAATCTCTCTTTAGTTAAAAAGGCTGTTTGACAATCAATATTTAATAGGGATGAAGATTTATGTAAAATTAAATAATAGATCCTTTTCTTCAATTGAAAACTTTTTTTCATGAAGGAATCCAAACATGGGCGACAACGGTTCTTGGACAGAAGTTAAATGGCCCCAGCATTCTCCTGTCACGAAAGATTACTTAACACTGGACACAAACAGCACAGAAATCGGACACGGTCCTAGAGCAAAACAGTGTGCTTTCTGGAAAAAGTACATCCCTCAGTTACTCTCCACCACTGGTAAGTGACATTTTTAATAAATAATAAACCTTTAGTCTCATTGCTAAAAACTCTTAAAGTTACGAGAAATAATAACCAGAAAAGTTTTAACTAGAGGAAAACGACCAGAGTTAATTAACCGGAATTTTTTAGTCATATTAACCAGAATTTGCGGCTAACGTAGCCAGAAATTTTTTAACCAGACGCATCACCGATGGCTTATTCCTTCGGTCATCGGAAAAATCCTACATTGCTTTTCTCAGATTTTCTTAGACGCGGAAAATTCTACGACCGAGCGAAACCGATCTTGGGAACCTTGACCTTCCACATCAGTAACCTTAATTGAGAGTCGACGCTCGGTCCTCCACCTACTTCTGAATTGTCTCAAATGACACCTGTTGAATCGGAAGTGCATTTTGTTACGTGTAGGATTAGTGGAAGTATTAAAGATATTGACCATTGATAAATTTCCAGAAAATACTTGATTAACGAGTCAATTCTTTAGAATTCCGCTAATTGAAAATAAAAGGAGGATAACTTCTCATAATTCAATGAAACTTTAAATTTTCGATTATATAATCGTTTACTTGATGCAGTAGATTATCGGAAATTAAAATCAGACCATAAGAAATTAATTCCGTTTACAAATTTGAAATTCTCTGAATTGAAACAATCACTCGTCGAGATTTCAATGTTTCCATTAAGAGCATCGACATTCTCGTGACTTGCAACATTGTGGGTTAAATATCCATAAAGCGAACACGCAAATCTGTTGAGAATAGTTCTAAAACTGTTGGGTTTACCCACGAACTTCCGGAAAATAAGTCTGGTAGATATGATCGACAGAAGAATTAGGGTTTAGGTATGGTTTTATTTTTTAACTCGAAACCCGATTGTTGGCATTTTTACATATATTATTAGGGAAAAATCTTTATAAAATTTGCATTAAACACTTCAATTTTCTAAGAAGTATCACTCAAACAAAACAATAAGATTCCAAGAGCCTTTATAGATATAAAAAAAATCTCTCTCGTTTGTCTTTATAAATTCCAATTCTCTTTTCAAAGTCTCTAGGAATTTTTCGAAATAAAGACACATTCTCAGTATTACCTGCAAGCCAAATACGAACTATTTGGCACAATTCGGGCAGTAAGTTCTCGTATAAAAAAAGAGTGATATGAGTAAATCGTAGGGGATTTGCAAGGAAGAAAGGAAACTAGTAGTAGTGAAATACGAACGTAGTCACCGACTCAGTACAGATATAGATGGCATTCAGTAGAAAAAGGCCTTCCCGTCTCAGGAGAGAGTGAGAGAGAAAAGTCGGCTGGCTGGCACAATGGATATTATTTTCTCGAGCGAGCGACGCTGCAGCAATTTTTCGCTGCATTGTCATTTTTATTCTAGCTCTTAGCTCTGATTTCTGTAACGGGTGCCCCAAAGAAATCTTCCCCGTCACCCCTGCCTCCGGCGCACCCCCCCCCTTATCATCCCCTTTTCAACCCCTCCACCTCTTCATTCATCTTTGCCGGCTGGTGTCGTCTTTGTCTTATGTTCCACCTTTCAAATCTGACTTTCTTTCCCATGACGTCTTTTCTTCTGCCCAACGAAGTTTAAACAGAAACTCGACCTTATTCAACTAAGTGCTTTTCCTTCCTTTTCTATAGTCTTTGCCAAGACAAATTTAAAGAAAATTAATTTAATTTAAAGTTCAAATAAAGATTTCTAAACAGACAATATTGTGTAGAATTGACTAATTTCGAAAAAAAATTAACACCAAAGTTTCATCTCTATGGAAAGTTGTAAATTTTCCAGAATAATTTTCATATTGATACCTATAATAATAACTTGGGAAATATAGAAATCTCTCAAAGCTGAATTTGTCTAATTTTTGAATATTTCATAGCAATTCTCGGAAATTGCAATGAATCTAAAAAATTCGTACTTCTTTTCCTTGAAAAAAAATTCTTCTGCAATTTCTTATTTAAAAGTGCTCCGAATTTCATTGAGGCACTTCTTTCTTTACATTCATATTTTACGCTCACATTTCTGGTACACTTGCGTCTGACAGTCTCTTTGCAAGTGAAGTTATCACCTCAGGCCACTTTTCGCGACAAATTTTTTTCTACCTCCTTTTCACACTTTTCTAGAGACGCGAAATTTTTTGTCTTCTCGTCTCAAGCGTCTCGACGTATGGAGTTAATTATTAACTATTAGTGACGTAAAATTTCAAGAAATTTATTTTTTCAACTTCATTTCTATTTTGTTACATTTATTATTAAATTGATTCCTCCTCTGCAAATTGACAATTGTTCATTGAAAATCGAGAAAAATGAACACATTCTTCTTTTGTGTTTCATTTTTTGGATAATTATCTTGTTCGATGCTCAGTCAGAAATTTTCCAACCTCTGACCTTTCCAACCAATTAAATCATTCTGCTCCAAACGCTCTCGCGTTTTTCCGTCTTTCTTTGTTAAACTTTTTTTCTTCCCTTATTTCAAGAATACATGAAACTGTTCACAAAGCGAAAATCTGTGAAATAAGAGAGAGAGAAAAGACTGGCAAAGTTGAGAAAAGGAAAAAAGAAAAAAAAGTTCAAAGTAAAAAGAAAGCTGAGTGAGGTGTTAAGAAAAAGGTTCATTACTACTGCTGGGATTTATTTAACTAACTCAGCTTCCTTTTACTCTTAACAACTTTTTCTCACCTCGAAGGAAACCTTTTCCACAAATTGCAAATTTTTTTCTTCATTATTTTCAGTTTAATTTATAAAGAAATGACAAATATATCAGTAATTCTATAGAATTTGATCAATATATAGTAATATAAACGAGAAGAATTTATTTCATTTGCCATTTTCAAGCAAAAAGAAAAGGAATAACTAAAAAAGTAGCTTTGTTCGCTTTTCCTTTCTTGAAATTGGAGGACGCTGAAAGAAGATTAAAATCCCGATAGGAGGAAAAGAGGACGTCAAGACTGGAAGAATTACTCTTATATCCGATTCACTGGTCGCTGCCAAACAGATTATACTTTGGCTGAAAGCCACTACTTTCCAATCGACGAGAATACACTTCGATTAATAGCTGCCTTAAAGTCAATCGAATGCGAAATTTCCTTTCAACTGCCAGAAAAATCTACTTCACCTAAAAGAATTGCATCTTAATAAAAACTCTATTATCGAGAATTTCCAATTCACAAGATAAAAATATCTCTTCCACTATCCCGCCTTCTTCAAATCCTTATCTAATTGGTTTTCCCTTTTAGAAATAATTCTCCTAAAGATAAATAAATTAAAACAACGATAGTTCAATAAATTTTCACATAGTTAGGACTAAATTTACGAATTGTTTCTATGTTTATAGTTTCGACCTTAAATATGTAAAGTTTCAAAATTAAAACTTTAAAATTTCGTAAAGAAACTACTGTATCCTAGAAATCGCTATAAAACAATTGAAAGGTATCAATTTTTATATCACAAGGGACAGTGGCCTGTAACATTGACTCCTCTCAGAGAGGTACACATGACCTCATGACAGCTAACTAAAAATAAAAGTCACCCTCCGTTCTACCTCCCTCGAGTACATTTTGTGTACTGCCAGAAGAGTGTTAGGAAAAAGAAAAATTGTTGAAAACAAAGGAATAAAAACAAAAAAGAATAGAAAAAGAGATAAACGTCAGACTTAAATACGCTCACAATGATATCCGAAGAAACTGACTCTATTAGGTGTTCTAAATTTCCCACGTCAGAGACAACAATGCAAAACTGTCTTTTAATTTTTTTTTCGTATTTTACTATAACAGTGGAGAAACCCTGGAGCATAAAATTCAACTATCAGAGACATTTATTCGAAATGAAAAATGCACATTCTTTTCCAGTCGTAAATCATAAAACAATCAAGAAAACGAGCGTTATCGGAAACTGAATTCCAGCGACTTCGATATTCGTGATCACAATGAGATGTTTAATGATTTAACGAAGGAACGTGATCATTTTTCGTATAAAGTTTGAATTATTTATACGAGTAGATTAATTTTCCCTTAGTGACATTTTTATTCCAAATGAAAAGATTTCAAAGACACAGAAACAACAGAAAGGAAAATGAATTATGTATTGGATAAATATCGCGTATTTCATTACGTAGATTACATTTTTTCGAAGCTAATAGTAAACCCGACCGGAATGAAAATTTAAGCACGAGTTTTCCGTGATTATCTTTTATTGTACTTTATATTATTCGTCTTGGTTGGAGAGAAGCGGAAATTGTTTCCAGGTGATTTGCGTCAAGCTTCTGGAATTTGTCGAACTAAAAATTTATAAGCGGAGAAAAGCTCAGCGGAGCTTTCGATGTTAAAGCTCCTGACGATTAAAAGGCAAACGAGAGCGTCAACGCTCATCCCTGTCAGTGCTTTATAGAGCTAATAGCCTGTCGTTAAAACAGCTAATGGTCTCTCGTGGCTCATCCCGCGACCCATGGCACTGACCAGATACTGACTGATTTTTAGAAATATTTCCCTCCATTTTTCCCTTCAAATTATATTTAAAAAGTAAAATCACTTAAATAATATTTTTAGCGGGCTATAGTTCTATTAAGTTTAATATTATATTCTGTTATGATGGGATAATTTTGAAGACGGTACTCGAAAATATCTACCTCGTGTGTTAATCTTATGCTGTTGCATTATCAAGACACTGATATAATTCCGTTTATATAATACGCTCCTTTATTATACAAAAGCAGCACCTTGTGCCTCCAGGCTATGCACTATTAGTCTACATTAGAGACTTTCCTCATTATAGCTTATCCAAAATTTCCTCTCGCGTGAAATATAAGTGAAAATTAAATAATATGACTTTTTCAAATCTAAAATACGGAATAATGATTGTCTACTTAACAAAAAAGAAGAAAAACAGGAACTAGAATTATTATAATATGTATGTTAAATAAAAATCCGCCTAATAACTTTTTCAGTCCTTTCTTTATAAATTTGTATTGTAGAATTAATTTCTAATTACTAAAGTCTGCCATAATAATAATGTTAATTATAAGTATTGTAGTTGTAATTAAAAGTATTTTATTATACAACATAACTCAGTAAGTAGTTGCAACATTTACTCAAAACTTGAGATTCTATATGTCTGACTACATCATTCCTTTACTACTGGAGAAATCTAACTAGCGATCTTCAGTAGTAAATACCTTATTCTGTCAGACGACCGCTCTCAGGTGAAC
Organism: Synergus umbraculus; assembly: GCA_900474325.1. Classification (NCBI taxonomy): domain Eukaryota; kingdom Metazoa; phylum Arthropoda; class Insecta; order Hymenoptera; family Cynipidae; genus Synergus; species Synergus umbraculus. The sequence goes on along the minus strand of UCOK01000030.1, from coordinate 67,572 downwards.
TCTAATTTAGTTTATTCTAATAAAATTCTAATAAGCACGTAAAAAGATCCTAAAAGGCAATATATATTAAATATTTACGTTATTTAATTAATTTCCAAGTATAAATAACTAAAATCAGTTATCACACTTATTTAAAGTACGAAACTCGATTTGTCAGACTATATAAAACTTTTATCACTGGCTCGACTAAAATGGTACTTATCAGTAGTAAATACCCAGCTTGGTCAGCCAATTGCAATATATTTTAATTGAACCAGTAAATATGTACGTACAGCATTGAGTAAAATTTGCTCAATTAATCGCTTGCAATAATTGGTCACCATTAACTGAATTAAAAACCAACTTATGAATAAATTCTTCCCGATATAAAATTCCTCTAGTATCTAACAATAAATTTCTTTTAACCAGAGTTAATTACCCAGAATTTTCTACTCATATTAATCATAATTCTTGGATAACTCAAGCACAATTTTTTTAATTAGACACTTCAATTAACTTTAACCAGAACTTGTTTTTGAGTGTATTAGACGTTTAGGGAGTTTAGAAGCGGTGCCATTGTCGTGGAAGGCTGAAATCAAATTTGCCGTGCAACGACTGGCCGTTACCAGGGAAGACACCTGTAGTGTGTCGAGTCTTGGAAATATAGTCACGGGATAGTGCCCCAGGCGTATTGCAGCGTAATACAACGTAGAGGGAGAAAACGCTGTTGAGGGATGGATTGGTACAAGGGGATGAGAAGGGCGCAAGTGAAGGGGGGAGAGGTTGCCGGGTGGTTGCTGACGTCAGAGAATAGATTGCCGGGTCTATTGTTAAACGAGACTACCGGCTACTTGGCACCGACGTCATAACCCAGTTATCTCATGCACCACGTAGCAACGGCCATTGGCATGCCTTTAAATTCGGCATGACTATTGGCTCAAGTCTGCCTCAAACAGATCACGATTGGCCCTGGCAGCACATCATCACCAGTCGCCTGCACCGGAAGTCATATTCCACTTCATCGGAAATGCTTCAGAGACTTTCGAGCCAAAATCATTTTTAAAAGAGTTCACTGAAAATTCAACCCAAGTGTATTGTCTGACCACAGGGAGGATATACTACTTACTGCGCTTATAATTCTTTAAATTGAACTTTTATTATTACATACTTTCAATTAAAACGTGCAATATTTAAATTAAAACTAGTTTCAAGTATTTCGATTGCAGTAAAGCTCCCTTTTCGGGTTTACACTGTCTATTTTCCCTGAAAGGCGCAAACGTTTTTCATTTCCATTCAACGACTCTCTCTCTGCTTTTTTTTCAATATTTTCAAACGAGTGCTGCGTGTGTCGATCGCCTTTTTATTTAATTGATTGACAAATGTGTGCAACCATAGAAACGGGAATCGAGGGCTTTTGTCGTTCAAAAAGATTATTTAATAGCAAGTTTAATCAATTCCATTTCATATATCTGCACTGTTAACAATTTTTGTTATAAATTCGCAATAAATGTAATGGAATTTTATTAACGAAATAATCTCTTTGAATTGCATTGCATTTTTTAACGTTTTACAATAAACCATCACTTTGAATTAATCTTTTCTCAATTTTTTCTCTGACTGGCGGTCTTTCACTCAAATGTCGAGGAAACAATGGAAGAGGCAGGGCTGTTGAAACGTAGGTTTTCGAGTCGGAATGCGTCATTTTCCGAGTGATGTAAGCCATTGTTATAGGACGTGGCAGAACAACCAAATGACTGTCAAACAGCTCCGACCCCTTTTCGGGAATATCGAGTTCTGTCTATAAACCACGCCATATGCCAACCACCATCTCTAAGTTTCTGGGGCGTAAGTTTTAGTCGATTTTGTGTAAAGCCAAAACCCAAGAGAGGCTCGAGTCAATATATGTACCTACCCGGAGGAAAAAAGGGAAAAAAGTATATAAAATAACAGAGAAGGGTGAGACATTCTACATCAAATGAAAATAATATCAATAATATCATGGAGGCCTTGACATTTTTCTCCCCTTCGAATCACTCGGAGTGAAACCTCAGTTGCTTACATTCTGCCACTCCTATAAGCAACTCTTCAAAATTTATTTATTATTTCATAAACAGTAATAAAGTAGCAATTTATAGGACAAAAAATGTCAAGGAATTTTATGTTATTTTTAAGAATTAAAAAATATTCCCCATATGGCTAATCTTCAATAATTTATTTCACTATTTATGTGTTTGTATCTCTATTTTTAATCCCAATTAAAAAAAAAATTGCATCTGTATCAAGTCGAATTATCGAATCGCTGAATTCAAAATTCCGGTAAGAAAGTTGAAGCCTTTAAGTTCGTCAAGACACTAGATTGTGAAACTTTCCAACAACTTAGCTTTAGTCCCATAGATATTGAAAAGCCCGAAGCAAGGAAACGACGACGAAGTATAAGTGACTACTTTCAGGAAATTCGATTGAAATTGCCTCTCTGTGCAAAAGCAACAGAAACTTTAAGATAAAAGTAAACTTTCTGTAACAGGAAAAAACCACTTTTTCTCTCTCTGTAAAAATATACTAGTAGATTTTTTCCAGGGAGACTGATTGTTTAAAAATTTTTAGAGATCAAAAAAGATAATAAAGCGAAATATGACTCTTCTCAGAGCCTTTGACTTTTGCTTTTGCGTAGGGGAAGTCGCAGAGAGTCGTTTGTCAACTGTAATTTCAAGAAGCTAGGTACTTTGCCAATTGGTTCGTTCTTCCAACTCAATCTCATTCCTCGACGCACAACTAATTCACTTCCAACCTCGGAAAAGTCAGATAGAAATGTTCTGAACGCTTTTTTCTTTCCTCTCCTTGTAGATTTCAATTATTTTTCTATTATGCATCGATTTGATTCACTTTTGGATCAAAATTTGACGCTTTGGGATTTAGTATGTTGTAGATTTTTATATTATGGAAAAATTCGAACGTGAAATCATTAGAAGTTTACTCGACGGAGATATAGTTTTACGTGAAGAAAAAAATTAGTCACTTGGTTGGTGATGTAACAAAACTCCTGCCATGGGAGAAGATAACTCTGCCCTCGTTAAGATCATTGACATAGGAAAAGTTCGAGCGCAGCGACCCTCAATGAATTTAATGAGCAGCGAACAAGGATGTTCAGAGGCAGTTCTCCGAAGCTCGTGTCTCGACCTCTCAGAAAAAATTTCTTCCTTCCTGTTAGGTACCCGTCTCTTATCTAAAATCCAACCTGCTCTCTGCTAAAAATAACATATTCTTCTGCAGAAAAATCTTGTCTTTTATCCGAAAAAGTATGAGATTTTAAAAATGAAGTGAATAAGATATATTTAAGAATGTGTTATAATAAATATGGTTTAGTTTGATAAGAGTATAAATAACATATATGGATTATATAGGGTACAAATATCGAATGAAATATCGTTGACAATATTTTCGGATTTACGTCTGTGAAAGCTTGGCGGAGTATTTTTTATGGACCGGAAGTTAATCGTGATATTCGACAGTACACGGTACGTTTGTTGTTCATCGATAATCGAGTATCGCGCTTAAACGGCTATTCCGACTGTACATACTCGCAAAATGCCTATATTTCCGCTTGAAAGCCCATTCTCGCGTTAATGCGAAAATCGATATTATTCGCACTCCGCAAGCATAGAGTCGTTAATTATTGTCCGTTAATTAGTGTTATATCATGTAGAAACATTATGAACATATTTTCTAAATATTACATCGATAAATTCAAGATTATTGTACTCGGCTAACTGCAAATAAAATTTGTAACTTTCAACTTACGACCCCTTTCACGTTGAAATTATTTAGCTTTACAATATTTTGTTTATTAAAAGGTTTCTTGTATATAATTTTAATATAATTTCTTCGTTTGTTCTCTAAATAGATTTCCCATTCTGAACCATCCCATTCAACAAATTTGTGTTAGTTCTCCCCAAAAAAAGTCACCCTTGAACCCCTTTAAGACGATTATGGAAAAACTTTTTTCTTAATTTTTGAAATCCCCTTCCACTTTTAATTAAACTTTTAATTTCATTCAGCCCCAGATTCAGAAATCCATGAAGGTACCCTTTTACTTTCACTTCCAAGAAACTTGCCAACTACCCCAGACAAGCTCTCCCTTTCCTCCTCAAGAAAGCTCATCTGAAAAACTTAAATTAATCTCGAAAATTAAAAATCAAGACTGAACTCTGTTGATAAATTCTGCAGAAGGTGCTATAAAGGTGGTAGCAAAGTCCACCGCAACTCTCGAATAGGCCAGAACTTTTTTCGTCCAGCGGTAGGACCACTTCGCGGTGGAAAAGAGGGCGAGTTTGCCGCAGCGGTCGTGAATTATCGAGATCCGGGTTTGGTCGTCGCTGTGCGGCTCGGCCGATAAAACAGGGAGGAGGCAAGCAGGCAGCCTCAACTCTCTTAACCCTCCCCTGCCTCTCCGGGGGTGACGTTGTGTTTTATCGCGGCTCGCGCCGCGAAAACAGAACGGTGATAAACCGGCGACGGTGTTTGGCTAGGGTTGGGGCTGAGACCGGTTGAAACATTATGAGAAGGAAGAGCCCTGGGGGGGGGGGGGGGAAATGGGGGG
>UCOK01000030.1:0-62976 GCA_900474325.1 Synergus umbraculus | reverse complement strand
AGAAAAGGGGGGGGGAAAAGTAAAGGGGGTACCATAGTGAGAGGAGAGAGGAGGAAGGGAGGTAACGCTCAAGAGTATAAGAGAGAGGGAGGGAAAACGAGAGAGAGATGTAGAGGAGGATGTATCTGGGAAAATGGAATGGGGAGGAACTGGCCGCCAGGCTGGGGTGGATCGATGCCGCCGCACCATATCGCACACACGTGTACATACGTATACAACAAGGGATGGGAGGATGGAATCGAGACGGCCACCAGTCCGGGTCAAACTGAAACGCCAGGCGCGTTTCTGTATCGTATATCGCACGTTTCACACACACACAAACATACAAACGTAGAAAAACAGAAACATAGCGACATAGAAACACAGAAATACACAAAGATCCTTTGGCCTCTTATACTTACTCGACTTCTACTACACCCTCTGATTTCATCCGGCAAGGGGCCAATCGTACCCACCGCCACTTCTGAAAATAAAAGACTACCTTCAAGGTACTCGGTCCAAGAACTTTCAAAGGGGTAACCCATTGCACTTGAATCGACTTGAGATACGTGACCCCATATCCCCCATTCGTGAGGCCATTGAGTAGAAATCTTTTTTTTTCCTTTTCGGGTCTTTTTAGTGAATTTTCTCTGGTGGAATTCGCTGGTTCTTATGTGGGAAATGATTCACAAATGACGAGCATTGTATTAGTTTTAGTTGTTCGAGAAAGAGTTTTTCTATTTGGAATTTGACTACTTGAAATTGGACATCTGCAAGATGTTTAATATCTATAAGATATTTTTGTACCTGTAGTGGACTTATATACATTTATAAAATATGATGAATATGTTTATATATATATATATATTTCGTATAGAAATATATGAGAAGGAAAATCAATCGAGAGAGAGTATATACCAAGAGTCTGATGAAGAATATCACGTGAAGAAATTGCATTTGTCAGGAGAAAAGGTTTACGTATAGTCAGACAATATATGTCTGATTGAAAATTTCCTTATCTACTTGCAGAGGCGCGGGAGTCGGGACACAGTAGAAAAGGTATTGCTCAGTCAGACATGATACACAAGTCTAGATTATCATTCTAATCAATTAACGTCCGAGCTGATATATTAATTATTATTAGTGAAAAAGCCGATTGATAGTCAGACAGGATATAACTGATTGGAAATTTTCTTATCTACTTTCGGAAACTAAATGCGGAATTGAGTAGAAATGGAATGGTTCAGTGAAGCAGATAGAATATATTACTCCAGTTTTAGCTCTAATTTTAAATTATATAATACTATACTAGGAATATATTTATTTTAAAATTACTATTCCTCAATAATCAAAATCATTTATAGAAGAATATATTTACGTAATTGGATTCGAAATTATTCCTTTAACAAACAGGTCTTCTCTGCTCTCTGGATTAATTCCGAGTACATATTACTTGTATTAAATTATCGACTTTCTGAATATATATCTATATAAATGTGAAAATATTCTTTCTGGGAGAAAAGTTTAAGCTCTAATTTTTTTGCAATTATCCTAATTACTTGTTCAACTGGAAACTCTTTGTAGTCAAGTTTCCATAATTTGAGTATGTCTAGTGATGAGTAAAGAGATGTAGCGTCGCTTAAATGAAGCATTATTCAATGATATTCTACAGCTCTCATAAATATGCATTACATTTAAAGCTTCTGTGCGTTCACAAGCGCTCGCAGTGAACAATATCCAAACTGGCAGTAGTGCGAATCAGAAAGTTGGTCCTAAAGTAAAATTTAAATCCGGAAACCGCAATAAAAATAAACAATAAATCCCCAAAAAAAAACTATTTAAATCTCTTAAATTTACATGAAATCCCTTGAACTATTTCTAACATTTTTTCAATCTCTAAAATTTAACGATATAGCTTGAAATTCATTTAAAAACTTTTTAAATTTTTTGGCTATCCTAAGAGATTCATTTAAATTCCTTGAAATCTTGCAAATCTGTTAAAATCCCTTAAACTTCCCAAAGATTCCGTAAAATCTCTTGAAATCCTATGTAATATTTTTCTAGGATTGCCAGACGTCCTGATTTAGCTGAACATGTCTTGATTTTCAAAAATTTCCTAGCGTACTTTACCGAGTTAATATTGCACGAAAAAAGAAACTATAAATAATAGACTAATAAAACGCTTCTGGAAGTAAAATTTTCTAAATATAACCGCGTGTTTAATTTTATTTAGGGGAAGTAAAACAGGTATGCAACAATGGAAAATCAATAATCCTCTATCCCGGGATCCCGTCATGAAGAGAGTGAAGCTGAGTGACGTACCAACGTCAACAGCCCGATTTATTTTGACTGGAATTTTCTACAAACTATCTAGACTTTATATTTTTTATGCAGATTTATGAGTACTAGAGCAGAGTTATAACTATCTCGAGTGCCTGAGTTCTTCGATAATCCGGGTTCTGAGAAGATGATACTTCACATTCGAGACTCGACTCTATCCGGATTACCTGCAACCTCTCTCGAAAATCCACAGCCGACCTTCATGTATTCAAATAACCGGATAATACTTAAACTCATGCCAAAAACCATTTCCAACAATTGCCTTTTCTACCTCTTGATTTGCTCCTTCCGAATCGTATTGCTCCAAATCCAGCTCAAGATTTATATTCTTTCCATTTTCCTATTTCACATCTTATACACTTATATCTCCCAGCAAAAATATAATATCAGAATCAATATATACCTGAAAAATTATTCAAATGGCAAAACATTCTTTTCTATACCCGATAATTAATCTGAAAATAAATATTGGGTTTAAAATAAATATTGGTTTATTTAAAAGGCAGGAATTGTCAGCTTTTGATGGTCCTCTGTGACTGAAAATCTGAGACCTCTCTGGAATATAAATTTTCTTAAGCTCTTGAGTTTACTTTTTAATTTCCTGGCATGAATCGACTTTTCTTTCTGTTTCAGCGAAACTAGATTCGAAAGAAACCTGCAGTGGTGCGAGTTCTCATCTGAGGCGTGAAACAAGTGGGACTCACCTTCTTCTAATTTTGAATTTCGCTTTCCCTCTTCTATTCGGTTCGATTATGCTAATCACACCGATCTTCGTCTAGTTCACATCAGAAGTTCAATCGCTGTCTCATTCGGTAGCTAGGCAAAGGAAGCCCCTCACTCGATCCGGAACCAATTGATCGTCCCATCGAACTGCAGCAGACATATCAATCGCCTCAATTCTCAAAAAAAAGGACGGCTCATCCCGGAAGCTTGGAAACTTCACCGCCCGACGACGAAACTTCAATTTCCCCAGCAATTTTACACCAAGAAAATCCATCCAGGGTGTGTTGTCACTTTCACTCACTCTTCTCATTTTCAATTCTTTCCGAAAAATCTGAAATCAGAAGAAATTTTAATTAGTAGAGAAAAGAATAATTAGTGCGGAAAATTTTAATCAGAAAAATTTTAATCAGAGAAGTGTAATCAGAATGAAAAGTGAAAGATGAAAATCAAAATGAGAAAAATGAGATTCTCAAAAGCAAATTGGGGAAGAAGTTATAAAGACTGTTACAGAAGATATGGCGAGAAACCTCTAAATTGGCTTAAGTGGAATTGAATTTTGTCAGACTCAATTTGAGAGTGCTTCCTTGAGTTTTATTTTATTTTACTTTATTTTTATTTATTTTTTTCTTGTGAACTCAACGTTCTTGACTAAATCGAATGCATGCAGCATCCTGGAGCCTTAAATCCAATAGCGAGCAAACCCGTTCTCTTTGAAATTTTAAAGAAAGTACTTTATGTAAAGTGAAATTGGATTCCAACTATAAATGAAGGGAGGAATTAATTAAATTCGCCCGGGACAAACACATTGTTTTCACAATAAAATTTTGATCAAGACCATCAAGATTTATATAATAATATCCCGAATCTCTCATAAAAACTAGTTCTGAATATAGAATTTACTAGAATTTAATGGAATTTAATTGAATTCCCAATTGAATTAAATTGAAATAAATTTTATTAAAATTATTTACGTCCAGTCAACACTGCAAAAATTAATTATTTTCTTTCTAATTCAACTTTTGTTCCAATTGTCTTCTCAAGTGACCAATCTTATCACCTCGATGTTCACCAATAATTGAGTAGAAATTGAATTAAACTTAATTATAGAATTTAATTCTTGGGGGAAAAAATCAGCAATATCGATCTAATTACCACTACCAGATCCAAAAGGCTATAACAATTTTTAGTCTGAAAAATTGAAAACTTTCAAAGAATTTCACAAAACAACGTCGTCTGCGGGGTGCCGTTCCGAAAAAGTGGGCTTCTTGAATTCTAGATAGGGGGTAAAACCAACGTATCGACGATCGGGTGAGATTCAGACGCTCCTGAATTAATCGAGCACTATAGAAATACAAGATCGATCGATGTTACCTGATCTTGACAAAAGCTCTCGACAGGCAGTTGACTTAAAATAGACTTTCTCGCACGACCATATAATGACGGAGAGAAAAAAAGTACACATAAGTGAACGTTAAAGTAACTGCTAATCTACGATAATATTAATTGTAATACTGTAAGTAAATAGCCCAAGGCATACGTGTAAGGCAAAGCATTCGATTTCGAGCAAATTCAAAAATTCAAACCTCCATCGAACGTCTTAGAAAAATGTCTTCAACAAAATTTTTTGAAATTTTATAATCAAAAAGAAAAAGTATAATATCTATATCAATTTAGCACATGATTTGAAATTAATTTGGTATAAATTTGAATAACCCACTTTTTTCTATGTGAACCTTGGACGTTTAAAAAAACTGATCTTTTCTTGAAAATAGTTTTATCTTTCTGAAATTTAATTACAAAAATGATAACTTAAAATAAAAAATGATTGCCCTGTTTAAAAATTCGGATTATCCGGGACGATAGATTATGTTCGATGGACTTGGGTTAATAATCAAGGCGGAAGCCGTTGCCCGTTTATCGAAATCGAATTACGCAGGAGGTCGCGCAGACTCCGACGACAAAGTCGTCAAGTCTTGAAATCGAAGAGTTGATTTTCTTCCATATTCGTGGAAGCGTGTAATAAGATATATGTATATAAATATATCGAAGAATGAATATCGCGTTGTACGAAGCTATGAAATAGATTACGATACAAAAAAAAAGAAAGAGCAGATGATTAATGAATTACGTTAAACTATAACAAGAGCCTACTAGTAAGCTTTATACTATTTATATATAAAATCGATTATTACTAGGTACAGGTAGATTTAAAAAAGGGATAAGTGTAAGTTCATTTTATCTACAAGGAGACACAACACACATTTATGAAATGTTTCAAAATGGTAGAAATCAGAAATAAGTAGCTGCTTTGCATTTTTTTTTAATCTCCTACTTTCTCAGCACTGAGACTTCCTAGAAAAATAATTATTTTTCTGTTACTGCCATATTCCTTCCGAAAGAATTCGTATTCCTTAAATCAAAATTTAATTTATTTTGGCTAGTGGAGACTGTTTAGTAGAAACAGAATTTATACTTATAATTAAGGGTTGATTTGATTAGATTTTTTAGGATGTGAGGTGGAAATGGTGTATAAAAGTTTAGTATGATAAAAGAGAGTGGTAAAAGAAAGAAAAAAGCAGATAGTCGAAAGAGATAGTGGTATCAGGTTTTATGTCTAATTTTGAAAGTAACCGGCTACAAATCACTACTGACCAATCGTTAAGCCTGCTCTAGCCGTCGCAAAACTCCGACTCTCCACGGGGAATCCTTGCGATAAAAACGACTGCTTTTTATAGCCGGTGGTCACGATAGTCACGTGGGATTTGACCCTTTGTGTGAAGTAAATACTGAGGGTAAATAACTTTTCACTTCGAAGGCCGACACATCGATTAAAAACGATAAAAACAAACGAATCTGCGACCCATCGGTCTTTTCAATCAGAAAAAATTTAAAAGAATTAAGAAAAAAATGGAATAAAGATTAGGACTTTAATTCCTTTTTTTTATTTATCAAAGCATTCTAGATTTAAAATTAAATATAAATAATTAAGGCAGTGAAATCAAAGAATTCAAGTTCTAAAACATGAATTCCCTAGTTATTGTATTCGTTCTCGTTTTTCGTCATTATTCGAAATAAAAATGGAACTAAAAAAAATATTGAGTACCATAAAAAAGGGTGTCAGTGCTGAAAAAGTAAAAGCTCTTCACACGCCTAGGAGTAAACTTAAGAAAGCAACTGCGCGACAGAAAGCTCTAGGCCTAAATTCACTACTTATTCCGACTTCCGGTAGTGCATACATACGAAAGAGAACCGACCGAGGAAGTATGGATGTGACGAGTGAATTTCGATGGAGAAATATAATAAATTCTAGTGTTTTAAAAACTAAGATTGACCTTGGGAGCAAAGATCAGGCCGCGCGTTTGGAGTAGATACTATACGCTAAATTATATCATGTATAATAATAAATTATAATAATGAAAACGAGATAGAACAAAATACAAAACTACTTATACAAGACATCTAGGTTTAAAAAAAATGGCAAGTGAAATGGAACCAAAAAAAAAAGAAGAAAATCACTCTGAAGCGACGAAAAAAAAAAAGAAAGAAAAACAAAATAAAAAAGAAAGAAAGTAAAATGAAAAGAAAAAAAAAAGAACAAGAACAAAAGAATTGCGTGTATCGACGGTTAGTGTTGTAAGTATGTAACAAAAAAACGTTTTATCGACTAACGAACGAATAAGTATAAACTCGTCATAAAATTGTTCTTGCTGCCTTAAATAAACACAACTATCATATAAATATTATAAAAAAGAGTATCGGTAGTGCGCAATCTACCCATGATCCATTTTTCTTTTTCCCCCGACCTCGCCGCTACAGCTTACCTAATTAATAAATAACTAGAGAGAAAAGAAAATACGCTCTTTTCTTCCAATAATCGTAAAGGACGCTACGAAAAGTCCTTCGCTCCCTCTGCAACAGATCGTCTTCCTCTCGTTTTCGCTTCCCGACGGCTAATTTTTATTCGATTCTTGAATAAAAAAAACCCCCGCCGCTTTTGTGTTGCTTGCAAATCACGATTGTCGATCGTTCAGAAGATATCGTCCTGAGAAGAATACAATGTATAAATAAAAGGAGATTGATTCATTTGATATAATAAAGATAATGACTTGATAAAGATTCTAGTAAAATCCATCAATAAAAATATGTCAAGATTCAAATTTAAAATACTCAAAGATGGAAATTCTACGATAATAATTAAAAGTACTTATTTAAGTTGGGATTTTTAGATATTTTATATTTTAAAACAACTTTGAAGTCTTCAAAAATTCCAAGGAGAAAATCAAATACGAATTCTTTTATAATTAAAAATATAAACTTGAAAAAATCTAAAACATTCTAATTTGAACTGAATACCTTTCGACATCAAGCAAAACTGAAGAAATTTAAGTTTTTTATATTATCAGTTTTTGGCTGTTCTCAAGGCGACAAATTTAGGCGATCGACGGAACTATACTTCATTGATATGATAAAAGTTACGTAAGAGGACTAAGAAAGCAAAACCTAACTGAATCATCGCAACGATATAAATCGACGACATTAGTAATTTTCTGTATAACTTATAAGGCGCTGAATAGCGACGATTTGAATATAACGATATAATGCATTCATTGTAAATCTCTAAAGTTTATAAATACGTACGACGCCACGAAGGTTTGTACGACATTATTATGAAAAATATACATATTATATATAAATATATACATATATATATATAAAAATATATATATATGATTGTTACGCAAGCATACTTTCTCAGACATATCTTTAACATGGTGCAAATTGATACCTAGCGTTAAACGATATACTGTAATATTATGATTAAATTAAATATTATGATTATTATTATCATAGTTCTATCGATATTATTATTATCGTCATGACAAATGCCGTCATTGAAATGATTATCATTATTAAGTGGTAAGACGCTGTTTGTTCATTATTATTAAAATTGTCATTGAAAAAACGTTACTACACTCATTGCGCATCAATTATGATGATTTAAACGCGTTTATGTATAAAGCATATAAATAATATGAATACACGTATAAATATGTAGAGTGTATAGAAAATAGAAGGTACATTATATATGATATTGATATGTGTTTGTACATACTTTGTCACGCTGTTATAGTTCGTAAGTTAAGAGCGAGGAGATCGAGAAGGGTGCATCACTTTATAGGGAAAGTAGGTCGACTACGAAAGGAAAAGTTCGGCGAGGTGCGAAAAAAAAAAAAGAAAAAGTGTCGAACCGATCATCATCTTTCACAAGAATTGCACACGAGGAAACGGATCTTTTCAGTTGCGCTTCATTTGACTCTACTTCAATTTCTTACTACTGTTAACAATACGAAAGATAAAAATAAAATCACATTTTAAACAGAAATCCAAGCTCATGCCATCATATGTAGAAACGGATATATAAATATAGAAAATCTACCACAAAAATATTTAAAAAAAAAAGAAATTTATTCATAAGTTAAAAAATCGCACTTTCAATTTTTAAGGATGTTCAAAGTGTATAGTCGAGCTCAAAAGTAAATAATTTTTAGAATGGTTTACAAAATTAAAAACAAAATCGAAGTGTTCTTTTCTGAAAAAATTCTTGAATATGCAATTTTTAATTAAAAAGGAGCTATTTGAAGTTTTGTGCTTTCTCTTATACCTTAGAATACTTAGATTCTTTTTCAAATTTTCTTATATTTAAAAATGTGACTCTTTTTTTTGATTTCATAAACCATTTTAAGGATGATTTGATTTTGAGTTTGAATTAACATCGAAAACATTCTTTAAACCCCTAATTCCTAAATTCAAATTCTTAATTTTTATTCTGTATCTTAATTTATATATTTAATGTCTGATTTAATTACGATCAAATCACCACATTTATGAATTTCCCTGATATTGAAAAGGAAAACCAAACCCTGTTAACTTTTCCACGATTGAAATAATTGCTAATCGAGCTCAATGCATGAATATGCACGTACGCGTTCCGATTACAAGGACGCAGCTGCAAACTACGCAGTAAACTAAAAAAAATATACAGGCAACAACGCGTTGAAATTTATTTTTAAAGTCAAGCACAAATCTCTCAATTTTATACTTGCCGCTTTAAAAAATTATGTTTTAATTTCTCTTTGAATTAAAAAAAAATTCAAGAATAGCATAACGATATTTTTCAGTAAATTTTTTTTCTATAAAAAAAAGGCTTCGTGAACTTGAATTCCGTTATTTCTTTTTGTTTTGTTTTGTTTGTAGAAAAAGTCTTTAGTTTCTTACCAGAGTCTACGAGCAGGCGATTCTTCATATTGATTTTTATTCCATATCCTGAAGCTATGCCAGTGACCGAGAGGATATTAGTAACGGCAACCCCTTCCACCTTCGTCGGACCTTCCCAGATTCGATTTCTTTCTTACAGTCTTCTCTCACATTCTTCCTTTCTCGAAAGAGAATAATATACTTCAATACTTCGACGCCAAGAATGCCAACGTCTCTTTTGTTTTTTGCAATCATCCTTCTATCGCGATTATTATCCTCCTCATAAAGTGCACGTTTTCACCTGTCATTCTCAGATTCTCTCCATTTTTACTCTCCATTCTTCAATCTTGGTACAAATACAAGGATTTTATTTCCAGTGAAGACAATAGACGGTGATATGTGAAACAATCTGAAAAAACAAATATTACCTTTCATTATTGTTTTTTTTTCTCTGGCTATTTCACAAATAATTAAACTCTCCTTTTCAAATATGTATTTTTATGGTTTAATCAATTCAAGCAAACACGCTAAATTTACCTACTATTGCCACGTGCATTAACAGTTTCGACCAATCAGAAACCTTACAAATTGGCAGACATTGAAACAAGATCGTTAAATAACAATTAATGTCTGTGGTACACCACGAAGGGAAAAGGGAACACAGAATATGGCATATTATTAAACAGTAATTGTAGATACATATTATAAATCTGATTTCAAATCCCATTACAAATTGTTGAATCCCATTTCCTTCACAAAGAGAAGCATTAAATGCAATCCAATTTCAGCACTTATAAATACCCTTTCAATATCATTTGTTACTAATATCAGTTTTGATAGTTTCATTATTATTAATTAAAAATTAAGTGACCAAAAATTATTAAAATTGATTTTAAAAAATCTATTTTTATTTTCTATATTAAAAAACATTAAGATATGAATCTAATTGAGAATTTGTTCAGTTCATCTTCGATTTGAAACTCGTTTACCTCGTCCTTTGTGCAGTATCACGTTCTATGTGTACCTCGCCTCGAACCGTTCCTTGCATTTCAAAGAAATTGAAATCTGATTTCCGCGCTGGAAAACGAGACGTCGAAGCTAAGAAAATCAAGATCTCCATCACTCTAGATTTTTTTTATATACTAGTTCATTCTACATAAATAAATTTTTCAATATCTTATTTCAACAAAATTTAGCATCAATTGCACAATTGGAACTGAATGTAAAAATAATCACATTGTAAATTCAAAACAATTTCAAAATTGGAAATCACGTTCGAATTTTCAATGGAAGCCTATGTAAAGTCATATATTTAAACCTATGTATATTTTCCCTTAGAGGTTTGAATTAAATCCAGAGACTCACTCAAGACGATGAAAATTCGAACCGAATCCCTTAATAAAAACTTATAAGATTTACAAATAAATGATGGAGATCTCAGTATTTCAGAAAGAAAGATTCGAAATGCGAAATTATAATAATAATACCCAGAGAGAAACAGAAATTCCCATCCTAAGTCTGTACTAAGACTCTAAAAAATTCGCAATATAATGTTAAAAAAATATGGCGCAAAGCGCCCAAAACAAACTGCAATTTATATGCTTTTACTGTGAAATAATTGCGATAAATGATAGAATATAAATGATACTATTAACCATATAAAATATGACTTTATGTATTTATGTAAAATAATTAAGGTGAAACTGAATCCCAAGTCTCACGATTCAAGAATCAATGGAACTAATCAAATTTACTACCTTATTCCGTACTAATTTCACCTTAATCCAATCAAAGGTAAATTATTTTAACTATAGGTAAGAAATATTATCCTCGCTTTTTTCTAAGAATTATGTAATTTGATTCTCTGATTCGTGAGTGGGGAAAAAATATACAATTGTTTTCCAAAGAAAAAAAAGTTATTTCTGAAAGAGAATGGAAAAGTAGCCCGCAGGCCTAACTACGCTCTAACAATTATTACTCTATCTTAGTGTCGACTTCGATATAAAAACGATAAAAAGACATCAAGCTTCATACCAAATTCAATTTTTGTGCGTCGACTCCACTTAGTTTTTTGTATCCTCGAGTAGACAATCGTCGTAATTTTCTCTTCTATTTTCTCCTCCATTATCCTTCTGCTTCAGGAACATTTTGTCCTTCTCTTTAATGAAATGAGGAACTTGGTGGAGTTGATAGCAGGTCAGAAATAAAAGTTTTCCATCTGCAAAAAAAAAAAAAGAAATTATCCAATCATATGATATAAAGATTACATGACTATTATTACTATTATACGTGGTAGAGACATTATACAAATGACAAACTTTACTGCTTGTATATAATGAGGATATATCCTAATAAAAAGAATGTACCAAAAATGGTTGATTCAATCAAGACCCGCTTTTTAAAAAAAAATCGACATTTTAGTTTGATCAAATTCAAAAGGCGGAAACTACGAAAATTTTCGTTTTATTTTCAATAACTGCATACTCGAAGGCAATTAATCAATTATGTAACCTAAATTACAATCGTAGAAAGATTTATATTTGATAAATGCACTCAAAGAGGAATGAGAGTGATGATCAGCTTAGATTAGAATTCATAAAAACCGTAACTATTCCTTGAAAAAATAATCTATTTGATTATGATAATTCCCGATCCTAACATATATAAATAGTTTTAACTATATTAAAATTACAAGTCAATTATCGTTTCAGACTCAAATCTCTATGAAAAGGTTGGAATATACAAATTATAATCCTACTTAAATCAGGATTCTCGATTTGTGCTTGGCAATTTGTCGAAGGCAATTACTTAATAAATAACAATAATTAATAACTATGATTATTAAGAATAAGTAAAAATAATTTTACTAAACATCGCGCGAATATAAAACCTCTTTTCTTAAAGAATTATAATTTTCTAATTCGAAAAAGTCGAAGTCGCCCTTTTGGCAAAAGAGATCCAATGAATTAAAGTTACTGACTAGTCGATCTATATGTATCACAAATGAGTTTATGTTTTAAATGCTCCAGCCTGCGCTGCTTTAATAATAAAAGTTTTGACGGTCGCTTCATCCAGTTTCGAAAAATGTGGTGTTTGTATCACGGCCGTCATGTGATTCAAAGCGAATTTGAAACAGAAATCTTCTAGTTCCTGCAATGAAGCGAATTCTCTTTTACATCGATTTTAATCTTCAAATCTATATTTAAATAAATTTTGGACATTCAAATAAAATTGGTTACCTTTGCATTGTATTCAATGGCTGTTCTGTAAAGAAATGCCACGTTTAGGACAGTAATTCCCTGTTTAATCATTTGAACGCATCGGCGTTTCAATTGCGTCTCAAAGTAGGCGTTCGCCAAATCGAGAAGTTCTAGAAAATATAATCGAATACAAATCATAGAAGATATATAAATAAACATCTTTTCAAACTCTACAGGTTTCATGTTCAATCTGTGGGATTAGAGAGTTTTAAAGTAGAAATGTACCTAACGCGTTTTCAGCAGGTAATTCAACTTCATCGGTGTATAAATACTTCAAAAATGATCGGTAAACTTCGTAGGAGAACTGATCATGTTCCAGAACACTAAAAGGCGGGAAATTATTTATAATTTTATCCAAAGTGATCAAAAGAAATAAAGGTAATAAAATAATACAAACTTTTGATTGTTCTCAGCCCAATGTTCTTGAAACATGGATCTGAAATATTGACAACGAATTTTCAGTACAGATTTGTGAACATAAATTGATTTTCCTTGTACCTGAATCGTCAAGTCACTCGTTGCCTAATAAATTGAATATTGAGTTAGTAAATTAACAATAAAATCTAAAATTTAAGAATGAAATTTGCAAAGGTTAAAAATGTATTACCGGATCATCGAAAGCTTGTTTGAGACATTCTAGGATGCCATTATCTTCATCTGCGTTTAAAACTAGAGGCTCATGCATAACACTAGGAGTTGCATAGCAGGCAAGAGCATCGTGAATATGTGGCAAGAAAGTTGCAACTGGAGAAGTGACGCTTTGTCCTCGACACTGGCCCCACATAAAAATCTTACCACCCTGACCGACAGCGACGCTTGTGTGGTTGTAATGCAAGGCTGCGATGTCTGAAACTCTCCCCATTTCAGGTACCTCTAACTTTAAAATAAAAAAATTATTATTTATTGTTAACAGCAATTGTTGTGATCATAAAATAATTAAAGGTAAACTCACCTTTACTGGTGTGCATGAATTGGCTTTATTTCCAAGTCCTAGTTGCCCATATCCGTTTCCTCCCCAAGAATAAAGAGTCCCTTCATCGCTAAGAGCTAACGTGTGAGCATAACCACAAACTACTTTTTCTATAATTAAAAAATCAAATTCCTTAGTTGTATTTTAAAAATTTGTAGGAAGAATTTTCAATATGAAAATATTCAAAATTTAATATAAATCAAGTGTTTTTCCATTTTGCAGCCCAGAGTATACCAAGAAAAAGTAGAAAAGGTATAAATTATTTGATTACCTATTACAACTCCGACAAGTACTGAAACTTTACAGGGACTCGTTTGATTGACGTAATTTCCAATACCTAATTGTCCAACTCCATTGTAACCCCAACCGTAAACTTCACCAACATCACTAATAGCCATGCTTGAAGTTTGTCCGCAAGATATAGCAATAATCTTTTTTCCAGATAAACCAGAATTCACTTTCCTAGGTGCTCCTTGGTTGGAGTTTAATCCACTACCGACTTGTCCACAATTATTTTGCCCCCAGGCAAAAACCTGTTAATTTCAAAATTATAAGAATAATATTTCTTTTTTCTTGAGAAGTTTAAAAATTGAAATTATATGTATGTATATATTTACCTCGCCTTCATCTGTGAGAGCCAGAGAGTGATGACTTCCGCAAGCAATACTGACAACATTTTTCTCACTTAAATTAATGGTAATAATGCTGGGAGTTAACCCTTGATTGGAAGATCCATTTCCTAATTCACAATATCCATTGTGTCCCCAAGAATATACCTATTAAAAAATTAAATGTTTTATTAAAAACTGAAATATTACATTTTAATTTAGTTTTAAAAAATCATAATTTTTAAAATATTGTACTCTATTTTCTTTATTTGCAATCTTTTTAGCTTTTGAAATTTACCTCTCCTTTGTTACTTAAAGCAAGAACATGAGGTCCACTACCATACGAAAAACATTTTATTCCTTTTTCACAAAGAGCTTCTATTTTTTTTGGAAAAAGAGTATTATGAGAGTCTCCAGTTCCCAAACAACCTGATATGTTTGTTCCCAAACCATACACCATGCCATCCTTTGTCACTAATAAAGCTTCATTGCCTAAATTTCCTGTTGTGAAAAAAAATCTCTAATTATAATATTATACTTTTAAATACACAGAAGAGAAACAAATTTACTCGCTGGGAGGATTATAATTTATCTGATTATATTAAGAGGTTTTAAAATTGAAAGGTTGTTAATTCAAATAAACCAAAACTCTATTACTTAATTTTTTAACACTGCTTTTATTCTTTAAACAAAATAATATATATAGAATAGATATTAAAATAAACAAAAACAAATCCTCACCATAAACCACAGCCATATGAATTTCAGTTATGAATTTGGATTCTAGCAAGCTGAAAATGGGCCAATTCTTCAAATCGGCACGCGACATCTTTTCTACAATATAGAATTTAGTTTCTTTGTTTAAAGGAAATGAAAATTGACTTCTAAAACTGCAGCACAGTAACGAATAAATGGTTTTTTTTAAGACTTTTAACCTTCCACATTCAATCGCAATACTCTTAAATATTTATGACCAAGATAAAACGTTAATTTCTGATTTTAAAAAGTTACAACAATGAAGTTCTGAGAAATATGATAATATTTGATTACAATCTTATCGCAGAAAAATAAAATTAATGCGCAAATAATTCAAAATTACAATTTTGAGGTTATGCACTGAAGATTTGACACTTGGGTTCCAACGGGTGAGAATAATCGTATGAATTCGCGTCGTGAATTGCGATTTTAGTTAGTCGAAAGCAATGTTTTTCAAAGATCGGCTGAAACTTGCAGAATTTCTTTGTCTCTCAACTACATTTTCAAAAAAAAACAAACATCTGCTGCTTCTGTTTACACGCAGGCGAAATTTGACAATTACATACTGAAGACATTGAAGTTGGCTGCATGCAAGTGATTGGCTGCGTGCGCATCGAATAATCGAAATGAATCGAAGAGTATTTTAAATTCAAATTTCGCGCCTTAGAGCATTCAGGTTTTTTTTAAAGCTAAAAAGATAAATATTTACTTGTAAAATAAGAAATAGAGAATCGAAGTATAATAACTTTATTTCTATTAATTTTTTTAATTGATAAAGTTTGATACTAAATTATTATTCAATTATTCATTAAAATATTTTAAAAATTTAAATACTAAATCTTCATACATAAAACTAAAGTACTTAAAATAAATAATCCTTGCTACAAAATTGTAAATGGTAATAAATAATAAAACTCATGAGGTGTATTCATTATTATAAATATTTATTTAATCGTAACAGCAGGTATATTTTAAAACGTCGAGTTTACATCGTAATATTTACAAATGACAAATGAGTGCATACACACGAACGTTATAAAATATGGAGAGACTTGAACACGTATTTGAAAAACGGTGAATACTTTGGTAAATTGTGTATAAACCTACATTTTTTTTTATAAGATAATCAATAGTCCATAGAATCTTAAGTAGGTAAATCTCATCGACACACTGATTCTTTCACACAAGAAAAACGTTTTCCTAACATCTTTCGGTTATCGTCTTATATTTAAATATAAAATGATAACCGAAAGACTATTGACTATCATATAAAGAAAGTTTAAGTTTATATTATCAGTCGTGTTTTATTATGTTTCATACGTGGAGTATGAAAACGTGAGAAAGAAATCAGTGAGTACTTTCTGCGCAAATAAACCTTAGAATTAATTCTTAATTAATAGAATTGTTTCTTCTAATAAATAAACCTTAATGCTAAAACATGGCATATTTTACATAAAAAAATAAGACTCTTCGACTAAAAAAACGTCTTACTAGCCTCTAGAAAATCGCACCTTATTTGCACGAAATACTAAACTACGAACTTTGATCGATTAAGTTTTTGAAATTGAGAGAATCTTAAGTACGTGAAAAACTCATTTGGCGACAAGAGAGGAAAAAAAAAAACTTAGGGTAGCAACCGAAATCAGTCATTTTTCGGCTTTCGGGTCAAGTAGCCACCCTGAAAAATAAGAGCTAAAATAAAAAGAAACCTATTTGAATGGGTTACATTAAACAGAAGAAGGAACTAAAAAATAAATAATTAAGTTATAAGGAAAGAAAAAAATAAGAAATCAAATCACAGAAAGTTCCTTGTAGCTGGTCTACAACTTGACGACACAGCTTAGTTGTAACATTTACGGAATACACTTTGCAGACGAGTTTAGACTCCCTGATTAGAAATTGAATTGGAATCGTGTAAAAAGAGCAGTGACTAGATCTCAAACTAACCAGGACAGAATTGAGCTGCAATCATTTTGTCACCTACTTTTTGCCACTATCCGTTTCCAAAACCCTTTGACAAACAATGACGAAAGTGCTTTAAAATGTTGACGTTTCTTCTTTCAGATTTCCATTTAAAAATTCCGTGTTGGCATTACTCGAAGCTAGCTGTTGCGCCTTCTTAAGTTTTTCATTCCTCTTCCTATTCCTCTTGTGGACACAGTAGAGGATCAAAGAAATGAAGATTAAAATTACGGAAATACAGCTGATAACCAAAATCCAAGTTGACCTAGCCTTTTCAATTTCTTTTTTAATTCTGATCATTTCCTCACAATCTTTGAAAAGAGTCATCGTCTTGTTGCTAAACTTCACCGGGAAGCAATTAACATTTTCGCATTTAAAATCAGGTTTAACAGTCATATTGCGTTCTTTGGCCCAGGATTTGAAGATTTGGCAGTCGCAGTTTGAAGAATCAAAGGTAATTGGATTCTTTGTTAGATCCAGGGTCAGCAATTTGCAAAATGGAGCAAAATCATCGACGCTGATTTTCGATATATGATTGTCGGATAGATTTAAGTAGGCCAAAGTTGGGAAAGGTCCCCACTGAGGAATTTTCGTCAGCTTATTCTTAGGAGCTTTTAACAGTACTAGTGGAGCTGTAACTTTAATTTTGAATACTGCGTCAGTTAGCTCGTTATTTTCAAGGAAGAGTCTCTGCAGATTTGGTAAACTAAACAAACTCTTGGGTAGAGTGTGCGATCTGGTTTTTGTTAAATCTAAAACAATAAGTTGCTGTAAAGGCTGGAAGGCTCCTTCTTTAATAGTTCCTAGAAAATTGTCGCTGAGATCTACATATTTGAGACTGGTGTACTTGGCGAAACTGTCATTTGTAATAACTGATAGTCGGTTCCCCGTCAAATCTAGAACCTAGAAGTAAAAAAAAAATGAAATTAGAATAAAAAATTTATAAATCAGAATTATAATCAGAATTAAAGAGATTCTTACCTCAATGCCTGACTTCAGATGTTGAGGTACTTCTTCATACTTGGTATCGTGGCAAACGACTACCATCAACCCAGATTCTCTAGAATATATACATTTTTCTTTTTTCGTCTCAAATAAATGTGGATCTAATAATTCTCCAGCTCCAGTTACAAACGATTTTTGTATTGTCGTCATACTGATGGAGACCAGTATCAATCCGTGAAAGATTAAGAGATTCATGTCTGTAAAAAGAAGAATGGAATCAGTCATCATAAGAAATTATAATTAAAAATTGAATATGGGCTAACTTATTTTTAAACGAGAAAGACTAATCTATCTAACAATGGATTGAGTTTTAATTTCCTGAGAATTAAACAATGGTAGATTAAATTTTCACCGATATGCGAATGATGTCTAACCAATCCGAATATTGAAAATCACTGTAAAGTGATTATAATTAATTCTGAGTTGTTTTATTCTGACAAAGCGTTTATAAGCTACTTTTGGAAAGTCGCGAGTTTAATCAAATATAATTCTGAGAATAATTATAAGTGAGTTTCATGGCTTAACTGTGAACGAAAATAGGATCGTGTTATCGACTATGCAGCGAATTTAGAGCCACATGTCTGTGCAATGTTACGGCAAAGTAGGTTGCAGGAAAAAGGAATTTCATGGCAAAATTTATTTCCGGCAAACCTGTTTTTATTCAATTCTAAGTTGAATAAATCGAATGTGAAATATTGGTCCTTTATGGAAATTGACACGAAGGGATAAGTATTTGATCGAAAATATTGTTATATATAATTGAAATAAACAATTTTGAAAGAAATGCACATTATTTTACAATTAAATAATTTAAAAAATAATATTCTCGTTTTGGAGTTCTAATTTCTTTTCCCCAATTTTTGTTTTAAAGTAGTGAAAAACTAGTTTCGAGGTTATTTTTAATCAATCCGCATATCTAATTAAACTATTTAGTTGATTATTATATAAAACTTTCATTTATTAATGAGTATTCAATAATTAAATACTTCAAAACAATTAAGTTTTCGAATTTATTTGTTTGAATTTTCCCGCCCCCTTTGACGATACACATTATTCATACCAACTTAATATTTAATTTATAACATTATTATTTTAACGTTTAATAATTAGCCTTACTATAACAATTTCATTAAAATTTAAAAATATAGAAATACTAGGTTGTAAATTTACAAATTTCAGAGTTCATAAGGTCAAATAACCTTACTTTGAAAATTCAAGTTCGAATTTTTAATTTATTGTTGGTGAACTTGTTGAAGACGGTTACATATATGAAATGAACCAGTGTGTCGATCTCCTTTGTTGAAATCAAATCGTCGCGTTTTGCCTCCGTGATTTCACGTCGAAAAGGAGTAATTTCATCGGTTGTTTAAATAAAATTCGATTAAATGCTGGTTCTAGAAACGTTTATGATCAATATTTTATACAAAGTTCGAAAAGTAAGTGTCAATTTATGTCGACTTTTTAGATTTTCATTTAGGGGTATAACCTTTTTAACAAGATGGCGGTTAGTGAAAATTCGATATATTTTTTGTCTTGTAAATTTCGATTGAAAAATGGCGGTTAGCGAAAATCCGATATATTTTTTGTATTGTCAATTTTGATTGAAAAATCGCGTAAATATGATTGAACTGACTGGACTTGGTAGAAAAAGTAAAAAACGTTGAAATTCTCGTTATTTGAACGGATATTTGATAGTGAACTACTCTACGGCGCCGTATTGTCTTGTAAATTTCTTCGTTCCTTTTCTGGCGGGAAAACGCGTTTGCATTGTAGGAAGAGGAACACTGATTTATCTTCTTTCATGGACTTTTGTGACATTTTGGAGACTTGAATCTAGCTTTTCTTGAATTGAAAGTGTGTAAGTATAAGTTTACTAACATTTTAAAGAAAATTAAGAAAAAAGTACTCCATTTTGAGAAATATATTAGAATGTTCGTTCTAGAAAATTCTCAAGGACACATTATTATTTTCCAGAGTTTATTTTAAATTTAGTAATAGATAATTAATTTAGTTTTTTTTATCTTTTCCAGGTGTTAGTGTCGGTCCGTGTGTGAATCTGCATAAAGTTTTATCTAAATTTTAAATATCATTGATTTAAAAGATTTAAAGATAAAATTTCGAAAATTGGAAGATTGGAATGTTCTAAACTCGCATTTTCAATTTAATTTTCTTACTTCGGGAATTATTAAAGTTTGATGGTCTTAAATTTAATTTCTTTAAATTTGTAGTCTCCCAATTTGAAATTGTGCAATATTAAGCATATTAGTTTAAAATAATTATAATATAATTTGTGAAAGCCATTCTATACAAATATTTTTTCAACAAGTTTTTAAGAAACAAGAAAAAAGTTGTCAAATCACGCAGTATTCGATTA
The DNA here is from genome assembly GCA_900474325.1 of Synergus umbraculus. Lineage (NCBI taxonomy): Eukaryota > Metazoa > Arthropoda > Insecta > Hymenoptera > Cynipidae > Synergus > Synergus umbraculus. Next base: position 42,744 of record UCOK01000030.1, on the reverse strand, counting down.
AAGTTTATTACAATCTTATATGGTTTACTATTTCAAATTTGCTTCGAGTCAAATTGAACTTCCAGTCTCTGATTTAGTTTCCAAAAGTGATTTAAAGTTTTGATGAAATATTTCTCTTTCGAAATTTGTGCTTCGTTTACGTTTGAAATGTGATAGTGCCTTTTGGAATTACATTAATTTGATATTCTCGTGTAACCTGGAAGGAGGATGCAGGTATATTATAGCATTAATTCATTAACTGTCTAATTAATAAGTTAGCTGACTCTCACTGTGTCATTTGTTAATTTAGTTCTAATAACTGTTGTTTTCAGATTCTGAAGGACAGGAAGCTGGATGAAGCAGCCAACGCTTCGACGAGGGAATTCGCGATGGCAAGTCGTAAATAAAATTTCCAAAATCACACAGTGAAATAACTAGAAAGAGGATTTGCTGAATTCGATTTATTAACTTAGGGGTTTAGGTGGATCTGAAGAAATCGTGTCCCCAATTTAAATATAATTTTATCGTTACTCGCGATCGTTTGCCCCCCTCTCTCTTTTTTGTGTTCTATAATTGGAAAACTAAAATTGCCGGACAATAATTTTGATTCCACCTAACCGGAAGTTTATATAAGCAAAACACAAGTATAAAAACGCAATCCCCATGATACCGAAACGTCACATAAATAGCCGAAAGCTAAGATATTTTCTCCGTTTTCAATTCCCCTGTAAAATGTATTATGCAGAATGGTAATTTCATTTCCCACACTCGCGCTATAAATTGTTACCAGCGCGGTCAGATCGTTCACGATTTTAATTTATGCTTCTTTCAACAATTCTGAATAAACAAAAGCAAAAATTATGGGAAGTATCCATAAAGCGCAAATGCAATATTGCCTCATATTGTTTTGCTCTCATAGTATCTTTAGAATATACTATGAGAATCGTGTTTTCTAAAAAGGGTCGAGAAAAACGATATTATTTTTTTCAAATAACGAAATGACAACATTGAAATCAATTTCCTTCGACGGGTGTTCTTCGGAAGCTTTTTTTTATTATTAAAATGATACTATCGATCACACAGGATAGTCACAAAAAATATGCTTACGTTCGTATGAGTTTATTCTTCGACTCACTCGAAAAGAGGCATGCGCGTTTTGTACCGGATTTCCTATTATTACGCAACATACGCAGTTGAGGGTGGGCAAAAATATTGACCTTGCTGGAAACCAGGGATACGCATAAGAAGTTTCGAAGGGTGGACCGTAAAGGTGAAAGTTAAAGTGCGAAAAAATAAAAGGGCGATAGGACACTGATGCGAAAAAACGGTGACAGGATCTTTGACCTGTCACCTTTGACCTGTTTGAAGGGGAACTGTCGATTCTAAACCGAGACGACGAGATTAATCTTTGAACCGATCCATTAAGTTTGACATTCTCGGTTTAAGACGTAGTTGGATAGTTTTTTTGTTTATTTAAAAACTTTTAAGGGTGTTGAATCCAAGTTCCAAAATCAGGGACCTAACATTGTATCACGTTAACTGATTTAATTTGATGTTAATAGAAGCCCAAAATAGTTTCACCCCTAAAATTTTATTTATTTTAATGGTTCTATTGAATGTCTAAAAAAACGAGACTCCATCCATCTTTAAATTCAGCTTTCGTACATTTCCTAAATTCCTCTGCATTAAATATTTGAAAAATGTAACTTGGTGGCCTTTAAATTTTGATATTCCGAATTGGAAATTGTTGAAATTCTATCGATGTTAATTTACAACCACTCAACATTTCCACTCCTTATATATTCAATCCCAAAAATTTCGTTCGGATTCCAGATTAAATTTTCCATTAAAATTCCCAGTCAATTTTCCAATTTAAAATCCAATTTACACCTCAAAACAAGAACCTTTTTATCAAAGTACATACAAGGAAGTTTTTCCGCTCAAAGCCATTTTTCAGAATTTCATCTTCACTTGGCACTAGCTCAGTGCGAAATTGAGACATCGAAAAGGCGTGTGTACTTTCAATAAAAATTCGAGCTTCCGGGGACTAGCAATCATGCAGTTCGGTTTTGGCAGATGAAAGATTTTAATCGTCTTCTCGAAGGCAAACATTTATTTCTGGCTCACAGCTTCACACTGATGAGGTGTTTCGCATTAAACTTTGTACAAGTAGTATGTATGGTGTAGGAAACGTTTGATGTGCTCGTCGCGAATAAGTCTACTAAAGAAATGAATTGTACTTCCTACGTAATGGGTAGATATACATATAGTAGATACACGTAGGTAGTTAGGTATTATGTATGTAGGTAAAAGGTACATTCATTAATAAAGTAGTGCATTTTATTGCATGGGTGTATTACTATATATAGTGCGTACGTGCGTATTGCTTCTATCGTTGTTCAACCCCTAGTTATGGAAAGGGGATCTGAACCCCTTATTTGTCGCGTACTGGGTCTCCACCACAACCAGAGTAGTCCCCTGGAAGCTTGTTGAACTGTAGGTATCGATCCAAGTGGGAATTAAAATGTTCACCTTCTCACGGATCAGCTGCAAAAGCTTCAAACTTTTGATGCACTCAAAAAACCCTTCAACTTATTTTCCACTTCAAACTTTATCATTTATAGAGAACGACGGAATCGCAAAATGAAAATAGACGATTCAGAAATTTAGTATGTTTATTATTAATCGCTGAAAAGCTCTGAAAGATCAAATGAACGAATTTTTGTATTTATTTCATTATAAACTAGAAACAGTTTTAAAATGATGATTCATTTACATTGAGCATAATGTATGAAAGAAATTTGTAAAATCTATTGTTATTTTTAGTTGGAACAATATTTCTGCATAAAATAGAATTGGGAAAAAAAATATTTCGTTCATTTGAAACGTTCAAAACTTGTAGCATATTTTAAATAGAAGTTAATCTATAGAGCAAAAAAATACTTCATTATAATATTATTTCAATACAATTTAAATTTTTTATTAAATTAAATTATTTTAATAAGTGAGAAATAGAAATTTTTAGATTTTTTTTGTTTTGAAATATTGATACCCTGCAGTTCTGAAATTTGATTTATTTCTAACAGTTGTCAGCTGCTCGAGACACTATACATAAGTTCTATTTAAATATAAAGACTACCGCAACGTAATGCTAGAAAATACATTTTTTGATAGTTCTTTGACTTCTAAGAAAATTATCTTAAAATTTTTTGGATATATGACGCAAACTATTTTTGAATGCCGCTAATTAAAATCACGAAAATATATAAATTAAATTGATCCCCGGATACATACATGTATATATAGAATTTATCGTCTGTCTCTACGAGTCACTTTTCATGCGAGATTAAATCTTTGTCGCGGAAACACTCTTTATCGAATTTGAAATTGGATCAGAACAATTCTAAATTATTTTTGAAAGAAAATGAAGCTTTTTGATTTTTTTCTCTAAATTGTTCAATTGAAGAGTTTAGAATCTAAAATTAACTTTAAATTGAAAACTTTTAATTTTGTATGCTTTTCATTCTTTAATTTTACAAAATCAGAAATTTCGATTTCATTAAGTCTCAACTTCGAGAAGTTTTGTTTTTTCGGAAAAGAAATTTAAAGGACAGCCAAAATTAATTTCTATACTTTTGGCAAAACTTGAAGTTTAATTAAAAGTAAATATTGCCAAGAGAGATTCAAATTCAGTACCTTAATATTCTATAGTCTTAAACTAACTTCAATTATTTACACGTTTTGATGAGATATGACTCTTTTGTTAAAAATATATTAAAACTATTTTATTTTTTAAAACGAACAAAAACCTTTCAACTTGAAATAAAATTCACTTATTATTTCCCAGTAAATATTTACTGAAAATAGGGGAAGAACCAAAAAAGACAGAAAAATGCGTGGGAAGTGATTAGAATTTTCCTCAGTTCTCCATTGCATATTTTATTACTGAATCAAAAAGCTATAACATTTCAACTCCACAAAAATGGGAAAAGTCTCTTTGTACTAAAAATGATTTATCTGAAGCTGAATGGGTTATTTTATATCAAAATTCTTTTCGTCCACTATCCTTCCATATCCGATTTGCACCTTTTCTAATCGATCGTCAGTTTCGATATCGATATCACTTCCAATATGTAGAGCCCAATATCCTTTGAAACCCGATCGAAGTAATCGGATTCGCATAGGCTCCATACTTCGCCAGGACGAAAATTGAGACCATACAGGATGCAAATGAGTTTATGTAAGAGTAGATTGGGTTCTATGTAGTATCAGGCGTAAATTCGCGTCATTTGTCGATTCTACCAGAACTATAATATTATTATAGGGCATTTACAATCAAACATAAAGCTAATATTTACCCCATATACACAGTTATGATACCGAGTACATAAAATAGAATAATATTAGCCCAGTATATTTCCTGCAATAGATTCCTCTGTACTATTATTAACTTGTCAGTCATGATTCACGATATCATAATAATCTCGGGTTTCACGTGCAATGAAAAAACAGGGGTTGTACAGTGTATACTATCAAAATGTATCGCACTCATCAATCGAGAACGTAATTAAACGTTTCAGTCGCAACAATAACTGTCCGACTGCAGGATTTGAGTGCATGGCGTCTATACCTTCTAGTTTTTATGATAATTTCTATGGAAAATATAGCTCTTAATATTCAGAATTTATTTTCCTATATAATCAAAATTCATTATTTGAAAATTATATGTAATTTAACGAGTTTTCGAATGTTTATAATTCGAATATATTATGAGATGAAAATAGTTGGTTCAATTTGAACCAAAAGATGGAATTATTTTCAACATCCAAATTTATTTTTGATGGAAGTCAGTTTGAAAGAAACGAAAATGTCAAGCGCTTTTTAATCGAGATATATAATTTAAATTTAAGGTTGTTAGGATCAGGGTGTACCTTCAAAATTAGATTTCCTCTTACTTTATTCCTCAACAAGTATTATAATTAGATATTTTTTTAGATTTGTAGAGGTAGTCATTTTTTTAATGAAAAGTACATACAAACTTTCATTTCAAAAAAGAGTAGCACTTCGGAGCGACAAAATATTTAATTTAAATATTTTTCGAGTGAAATGAAGAGAGCGCTATATCTCGACATTTTCATATGGACCTTTTTAAATAATTATCATTTTTACGTTTTAATTAAAGTTTAGTACAGAGACTAATTTCAAATTGTTTATATTTAAAGTTTCTCTGGTTCCATAGTAGCTTTAAAGATTCAACCTTCATAATTTAACTTTTCTCCTTTTATTTCAAATAATCAAATTAAGAAAATGAATGTAGGTATAATTGAAATTTAAATTTCAAGTAATTTAAGTCAAAGGAAATACTGTTTAGCGAGTCTTCTATTACACAGAATTATAGTTTCTAGGACTCTCAAATTTAAGGAATTTAAATGATGCTTTCGAGTTTAAAAGGAACAAAGTTTAGCTTAACTTGGAATAGGTATTCTCTGCAAAATTAAATAGTAAACTCTCTCACTGGTTGTCACGTCTCAGTTTATTTCCCAAGAATTATTTATCTTTTAATTTACACCAAAGAAACTTTAAATGAATCATTTTTTAAACAACTTTTATTCATCTAATCACTCAAGAACAAAGTTTTACTTATTGTAGACTCTTGTCTGTAGTTCTCTTTTAATTTTGTTTCTATCCATCATCAGTTCCGTAAAATAATTTTTACTACTATATACTATTTCATAAAATGTTTATAAGTGAATCAAATTTCGAGTTCAGTTAGCTTGATAGTGCTCAATAAAATATTTTATTGGAGCAGCAAAAAGTTTGTTGGAAAAGTTTTATGATTTCAAAAGCACGAACTAAAAAATCTATTGGATGGGTAGTAAAGACCCTTGAATAGATTCGTTATTGCTTTTCTCCCTGTTATTTTATCCGGTATATCTTCGCAAATGATGTGAATGTTTGAGTGACTACCTCTGGAAACTATCGGCTATGTACGTTAAAATAAAACAATTTCAAGTGGAAACTTCCAAAAATAACGGCACTCGGACTCTCTCTACGTCAAGAGCAAAAGTACCTGCCAAAACTCAATTCCAGCTTGGAGCTTGCGAAAGGAAAGGTTTTCAACTTTGTCCAAGTTGAGCTAAAAATTTAATCTTCATTCTAACTTTTCAGTTAAACCCTTTCTAATTTCTGTTTCACTGACATTGTTTCGTACTACTCTCAGAATATCTAAACGTACAACATATGTAATTATTTCATCATAAAAGTTTTGAGAAACTTTCCATCTGGAATAATTGAAATCTCTAAATTAAAATATATTTTAACTCTACCATTCAAGAGCGAATCATTATAATAGAAAATATTATCCAAATGCATCTTCCATTTACATAATGCACATTTATCACCAAGGCAGATGGATCGTGCCGCCGACACTGACTTCCCTTCTTTTTTTCTTTCTTTATTTTCCCCCGAGCACCTTCCCGCTGTTAGAAAGATCGCCTAAGTGTTTTTCAAATAAACAGAGAATCGTACCACTTGCGATTGAGTAAGTAGTTCCACTAAATGTTCGCCAAAGAAAATAAATTCTGCGTGGAGCATGACATATTGACAATAAATTTTATAACATGTTTCATTCATTTATCAAGAACTTTTTCGTGTCTAAATATCAATTATAGCCCTCATTTACTCGACAGCGAACAAACAAATATAAACATAAGTAAAAAAAGATATATATAGGCTTAATTTTTGATGAAACTGTCGTACACTTCTCGGTGTCGTCCATAAATTGGACACTTTAAAATTTAGTGTGAGAAAAAAAATCAGAATAAACGTAAAATCGGGTTTTAGCTAAAAATCAAAACCATGGTTGTCAATACAGAGAGAGAGAAGTAAACAATGGCCTAAAATTAATAACATAGTTTATGGACGATCCCTCTCGAATATTGCCACAAGTATTTTTTGTTTCAAAAAAATTGAAGCTAAAAACGAATTACGAAGGAAATAAAAGAAAAAGCCTTTTATTCTATTTCTCTCTAATTCCACGAACCCGTCCATTTCTTGCCCGGATGATAAAATTGATCGATTTTTATTTATCTCATTTTTATCCACTTATCCACTATGGCTTGGCTCCCAAAGAAAGTTTTATTTATTTTTAAGTAATGTCTCCTCGTCCTCGATTTTGTCCTTCACGTTTATATTGAACAAGAAATTCTACTTAGGAGTTTGTTAACTTATATAAAATCAATAGTTTCAAGTTTTTAACATAATTTCCAGAGAAAATTAGGATACTTAATTTGAAAAAAATTGATGTAAATAAAAGCTGACCTTGGAAACTTGTCTGAGTTAAATAATATTATGGTAATAAAAGGATCACTAATATAGGGAAATTCTAGCCGTCACGCAGATGTTAGGTCTTTTACATTTTGTGCACATGGTGTCACTTTTTTGTGGAATCGAATATCAAGGTCTGTCCCTCAAATACTTACTTTAATTCATCATAGCTTCCTCCAGTCATAGCCGACTAACTTTTCCACAAAAACAGACGACGAAATGGTTCAGCGCACACTTGCTAAAAAGTGGGATACTTTTTGAACCGTTTCAGTCTGAGAGACTTGAATTTTTATTTTAGAAACATATTGATTGATGTAAAGCATTTACGAATGAAATTCTCTACAACTCATATCCCCCCCTCCAAAAAAAAAAAAATATAATTCATGCTAAATAATAATATTTTTGCAATGTTTTATCAACATATTGGACGAAAACTCAGGAAAATATGATAAAATATCTTTTTTAAGGTTTTTTCTGGTCGCTTTAAAATCTGCTTTCGTTAAAGTCGATCTTAATCTGCTATAAAGGCTAGTGTACTTAAACCCGGGAACCGTTATGGAAAAGTGAGTTATCTTCTTGGGAATAGCTAGGAAATCATTTGGATATTCGTAGGATTGCAGGATGAAAGATAAAGAGAAAGCGAATAAGGAAACTGGACAATTTCCTCTTCCCATCTTGACTTAAAGTAAGCTAACCCGATTTTCTCTGAGGCTATGTTCTCTTCCCTTAATGGGTAGTTATGAACTTTCTTCATCTAAGTTTTGTGAACTCTTTGCGTATAAATTGAAATTTTTATCGTAGATTTCGTAACTCTTAAAAAGAGACTCTTGTCGCGTGAAACTTGGCCGATCTGTTTTTGAAAGGGTTAATGTACTTGTGCTAAATAATCTGCTAAAATAATGCAATCTCATGATGCCAGAAATTGAAGGTCATCATTCCTTTTCTAGCAAATTAAATTAAAATCCTTCACCTGTTACGCTTTAATCTTTAGAGGAGTTTTAAAAGGTTTATACTGTGTGTATTTATACATATTTTAATCCACCTTTTTCTAAACTTTCTCTAGTCTGAAAATTTCGGGTCATTTTCGGTTTGAAAAGACTTTTTCAGATATTCAATTTCATTCAATAATTAAAATTTTTCAGTCTTGATTATTTGAAGACCAATAAAAATACGAATCCGTTAAGCATTAAAAGCTTTTGATTCCTTTTAAAGAGTAGAAGTCGAGAATTAAATTTCGAGTAATGTCAAATGAAGATAATTTAATTTAAATCCCAAGAGGAATAAAAATCTAATAACAAATTTCCACCAAAGCTAAAATTACCCCCAGCAAGCTTCACATCAACTTTTTCCTCATCTGTACGTTATTAAAATTCATGACTCTTTTAAGCTCTTTCATTCTGTAAATCGGAGAAACTAATTGCAATATTTTTTATTGTTAATTTTTTTATGACAAATGACCCTTTTAAGCTGTTGAAAACTTTGAAGTCCATTCTTTCTAAAACAAATCGGTTTTAAATAGTTAAATATTTTAAAAATATTTCTAATTTAAAATAAAATCTTTACAAAAATTCTTTCATTCGAACGTTCAGAATTTCCCAGTCATGGAGGAATAAAATTTTAACATTCCAGTAATACCGATTCCATTATTCAAAATAATCCACAACAACTTTCATCTCAAACTTTTGCTGAACTTTCTGCACTCTAAAGCATTATAATTCATGATCTTAACGCGATTTTAATATACAATGCCAGTAAACTTTTATAATTTCGAAACGAAATGAATCAATTGGAAATTGAATTCAATATTCCTTATTTTTAATTTAACCTCGTTTCAACGTTGATTTTATCTGCTATTCTCTTGCGTTTTCACTATATAAATCAGAGCTGGCTTGAAGTTCTTGGCGGGATAAACTGCCTCGTTCCTGGATAAATTCAGTACCCAACCAACCATTCGAATTAGCCAAAGAATATAAATAAGAAAAGGTGGCTCACTGGCTCAGAGTTCTTATTTAACCAGCCTGAATCAGCTATATGGAGTTTCACTCTGGGAAATGTTTACATCGTTCGACAGCATCGATGAAAATTTATAGACCCATGGAAGCCTTCGTAGATTGCCAGAGAGATGGTTGGTTAGCGGCAAGGATAGATAGGGAAAGAGCAACCGAATGAAAACATGAGATAGAGAAAGATGGACGAAGGTGACAGAGGGACAGAAAAGGAAACGAAAGAGAAGAAAGCTTTTTCTGATTTTACGTTTTTCCAACGAGACAGTTTCCCGAGCTGTCATTTCATAAGCCTGAGGGAATACAGAGGTACGTCCAGGCACCCGATTGGTATAGAAAGAGAAAAAAGAAAGAGAAACCAAGAGAGCTAGATACATGAATTAATGAGAACTAGGAAAAGGGAGAAGATAAATCTCGCTTCGGGATGGTTATTGAATTTTAAAAAGTGTATCTTAAAAATAGGACAAGTATGTCGATTTGGTTTGGTTTCCGAAATCTGGAGCGGAAATCAATCATGACTCCGACGTACGAATATTAATTATGTGCTTAGACTTTTCTCCTCGTCTTTCTACTTCGTTTCCACTGTTAACTATCCCGAGACACGTGTTCATTTCCTCTAATCTGTTTTCCTTAAATAAACTTGCATGTGTTGTCGTTCATAATTTAGTGATGTATATCATTTTTAATCAGGCTTTTATATTTAGAAGAAAAATGGAAAAGAAACAGAAGCGTTTAGCAATATTGATTTCAGGATTCATTAGGCAGAATTGCGTCCATCCTTTCTATCTACTACTTTTTCTTTCTTTTTTGTTTTTTATTGCATGTTGAAAAATTACCATTGGCCGCGCCATCATCATATCCTGCATTTGGGCGTGTACAATATGGTTACTTAAATTAGAGTAATCTTTCACCAGCATACAATATAACGAGAATTCTAGTGCAATATAAAAAGCCTATAAAAGACCTCGTCACACTAAAAGTCCTTTAATCTCTTTGTGATTAATTTTCAGCTCCTGCGTAAGATTTTATTTGCTTATAAACTCACCGCAAGATATTTCAAAATAAGGCACATAGCTGAGCGCATATCAAAAGTTAATGTCGTGTGTATAATGTCGTTTAGGTATTGAATATCGAATTTCTGAAGAAAACGATTAGGGACCTATAGCTGGTATAGATCTGATGACTAGATTCACTAGATCCGCATGACAAATAAGATCTGTATAGATCCAGTGTTGAAGTGAGATTAAATAAATATACGACATCAAAGTAAAAAGAGAATAAAAAGGTAGTTGATAGTATTAGATACGTGTCTGATAACCCGAATCGAGTTTTTAATGTCTTATCAGTAACGTGATCTCGGCATTGTCATAGATTCTTGATAAAAATTATCTATAAGACTCAACAAAAGTTTCCAGTTTGTTACTTGTCATATTGCAAGTCTTATAAAAAGATTTGCAATCTTTTGAAATCTTAAACCTAGTATCCACTAAAAATTCGAGTGATATATTCTATTCGGGAAACCTGAATTGATATTTCCACCTACATATTTATTTCCGAAGATATTAGTATATATATAATAGATAACTCATAAATAAAATTTCGAAATGAAATGGATTAATGAAATTGGAATGCAGATTTATTTGTTATTGAAAATCCAGAGTTGGATATATAGGAACCCATCAAAGTTACTCAAGTTTCTAATTATAGTGTAGTTTAGAGTATCTCTGGTTTAGATTTCGGTAAATCCCTCAAATTTATTTCTCACGTCTGCCTCATATAAAGACATGCAAATGCAGAAAGAAGTGCTTAGGTCACGAAGTTTCTACAAAAAATTAATGCTTTTTATCGGATCTAAGCATATAATTAGTAGTAAAACGTGGCTCTTCCGGAGGCAGAACAAAAAGTCTTGTCCCTTTACATAATTTTTTTTTTTTTTGCAAGAAATGAGACAAATCGGTGCCTCAGCTTTGAGCGCAACAAGGCCATTAGTCACGTTCTCTCGTTACAAGTTCCCTATTTCAGCAACCCATTAAGACTAGCATTAGCTACAATACATGACCAAAAATGCTTTTTTACACCCACGTTTCAATTCTCCTGATACATTTTCTGTTTATACGTCTGCATAACAACGGTTGGCCAAACAATGCTTGGCCCATGTCTGTCTGACAGCCGCGCTCTATAAATCGGTCTCAGTAATAATATTTGCCCCATGCCCTATTATTTCTGTCCTGAAAACGAAGAGATGATGATCCACTCTCTTTGATGCAACATCACTTAGGTCGCTTAATGGAATTCAGTTTAACTTCGTCAAATATCTTTTCATTTCGTTTTTCAAAATTCCACATATTCGCTTTTGTAATCCTGAATTTGTCGAATAAATTATTCCGTTGGATAAGTCCAGAAAATGTTGGAGGTGAACCGGAAACTCTCACACAGATAATTGCAGATAATTCTAGAAGTAAAAAATCCCTTCAAATTGTGAAGGGAGTTTAATGCATGAGAAAGTTCTACAAAGCACTTTTATCAATGTTTAAAAAGTTACTCCAAAAAGAGAAGAAAGAGATGTTTAAACATTTTTAAAGTTCGTAAAATTAGGGAATCTTCACAAAACATGTATTTTTTTATATGTATTTTTTATACACATTTTAAATCCTACTCTGCTTTCAAATTAGAATCTCGGTTCTCCTCCAATTTTGAACTCTGATGCTTTTCAGTTGTTTTAATAATAAAACCCACCCCTCTTTGTCTACTACCGTTTTAAAAATCTAGTATTTCTGCGCCTTATTGGATCTTCAGCGGAAATTAAAATATTCATAATCCCTATCTAGGAACTCTTTAGAACGTACAGGGTGTGAGAGAACGAGATTTAACTTCGATTAAATATTTAATTAAAAACTTCTATAGTTTCATCTTGCTTTTATACTTTAACTATTTTTTGTACATAAACCATATTTTTTCCTTCTGAAAATATGATTGAAAAGTTCTGAACGTTCAAATGAACGAATTTTTATATTGATTATATTTGTAACTAAAAAAAGTTTTTAAATATTGATTCATTTACATTGAAAATAATAAAGAATTAAATAAACTTGTAATCCTGATTGTTATTTTTAGTTGGCACAATATTTCTGGATAAAATATAATTTGACAAAAATATTTTGTTCATTTGAACGTTCGAAACTCTATTCACATCTGAAAATTCCTTTAGGGATTCTGGAGAAAGAATAGAATTTTTTTCTGAAAAAAACTCTAATTTAAAAACATAAATCAGGAAAAAGCATCTGACACAAATTTTTTTTTAATCCTTGTAATAATGGTGGATACAAAGACGATAACACAAACACGTGCCTACTAATGACGAGCGACAGCACGTGACCGTTCATGCAGCATGCTTAATTATGAACTTAGAAGCACTAACGTAGACCCGTGTTTGACACCACACTACGGAGGCTAATTAGTATACAAGATGTTATCACACCCATTGCACCTTTAAATTTAAAGTGCCTCATTTTTAACGCATTTAAAGAAACGCAAAGCCTCCCAGAGAAGAATTATAGTCAAATTAAAATTCATACTTCTTATCGCTCTCAGCATTTCACTTTACGTACAAAAAATGCCCTCAGAAAATCCCTTCAGTGTTTTTCCTTTAAATTTTCCACAAGAGATACAAAAAAAAAGCTTGCTTTCAAACGAGCTTACACTTTTTGCTGGTTAAAATTCTAAACCTCGTTATAGTCAAGCCCATGTGTCCCAGTTTGTTTAATCTCTTCGTTTCTAGTTCTTTAAATTTTAAAAAGTATGGAATTTCGATTCATTTTATAAAATGAATGATTCTGAAAACTCTATAGCAATTTAGATAACATCCGAGGAATTTTAGTTGAAAGAGAAATCATTTCAAGTCTTTGAGAAATGTCGCAATTTCAATTTTAAATTTGAGTTCGTGAAAGAATTTCAAGCCTTCGACAAATATGAATTTTATTGGAACCCACATAAGCGGAATGTTTAAATAACGTTTAGACGTTAGACGATATCTTTTATGGAGTTCTTTTTTTCCGGGAAGTAAACAGACTCGAGTCGGTGCCTCTAGTCAAAATATCGAGACTGAAAAGTCGTGAATGGAAATCAAACAAGATTGCAGTCCGTTTATAAACTCGTTTCATGTCCAGATTACACCTCTAACGAGACTGCACAGGGTCAGGGGTGATATTTTTAACCCTCTTTGCAAACTCGCCGCATTGAAGAAATATTCGTGAAAAGAATTCCCCGGGCTATGCTTCTCCTTTGTTACGATCACCGAGCCGTTATATCGCCCAAGACGTGCTTAAGACTCAAAAGAATAGCCCAGGTTCGATTAAATTTTTGCCTCCGAGAATGAGTACAGATAAGGGAAGACTCCCATCTTCTTTAATAATAAAACTCATAGCTCTGTGATCACTGCGAGACGGAACTTTTTTGAAACTTATTTTTACGTATTATTGGATCCTCCGAAGATTAAAATATTCAAACTCGTCTGCAAGAAACTCTGCTCAAAGAGTCAAAAAACGAGCATGAATCGATGGGTAAAGTTATTATATTAGAAATAACCGAATCAATATACCAGAAATTCCGAAACTGATTTATGAAATTATTCGTTTTACGGAACAGGTGCGCTTTCCTCTTAAAGGATTTAAAATACGTTTCAATAAATATTTTCTGAATTTGGATATTATTTTTATTTGAAAATGAATGTATAGCCACTTCACAGAGAAAAAAATCTAGATGTTGTTAACAGCTTATTTTTGTTACAACCTTAATTCAAATTCGTCTTTGGACGTAACGTTATATTATAGATTAAAGCCCTTTCTTACAATCTCGTTTCAAGACAGATTAGAATAGGATAAGCTTATCTAGCGTTGAGTCTAAAAACGGACTTAAATTAAGGTGTAACAAAAATAAGCTGTAACAAAATCTAAACTTTTTTTTTGTTTCTGTCGCAAAGTGGAATTTGAGGAATTTAGTAATTCACTTGAAACTCAGTTTTGAATGAAAAATAGCACATCATCAAGTCAAAATTAGCAAATGCATTTCTCTTGAAAGTTTGTAATGAGGTTCCATTTTAAAGCTCGACTGTCGTAATAGTATTTCATTATATGTATTCCTCGTGCAGTGTCACTTAATTATAACAGCACCCATCCTCGTTAAATTAGTAAAATGTAATTTAATTCAATCTGTCTTTGAACAGAAACTGAAAAAGAATGGTAATTAAAGTTTTTCCAAATACTATATACAAAAATCACATATAATTGTATTTTAAACTAAAAACAGTCTTAAATATTGATTCACTTGCAATGAAAATAGTTGAAAGAATCTTGTAACCTTTTCAATTTGAAACTTTATTCACGAGAATAATTCGATTTCGACAACCAGATATACAATAGCTTCGAATTTGTCTGAAATATACAACAGCTCAGTATATTTCAAAGTTATAAAACTGCTTTCTGACGTTTTCTAGTACATGAAAACTTTTTAGAAGCTCCTCAACATGCAAGCACGATTTTTGAGATTCTCTCTCGTTGTCTATTTGTGTATTGATACTGCCTTTTCTTGGAGAAAAGTATAAAATATATTTTAACGAAAATATTATATTTTAAAAGCACTTTTTTATACTTTATCGCGCTTTGCCTATTTTATAACATCCTTTCCATCCCTTTGACGTTAGCTGATAAAAACAAACTTAGAGCAAACTCTACTTTGCGTTTACATATTGGAAATTTATTAGGTTTGCTCCCATTTTACTAATAATTTGAGTTCCAGCTTCTTGCCGATATTTTTCAAGTGTAAATTAACTTAGTAAAACACACTTTGAATAGGCATTTTTTAAATAAACGGTTCTTGTTAATCACGGTATCACGGATAATGAAGTTAAATGAACTTTAACCCTTTCGATCGAACTTATGACGTTTTCTAGATAATGCAATCAATTATCGTACTCTTAAGATTTAATGATTCATTAGAAGGAAGATTTCAATTTTTTTGACATCTTGCATCAATTCCCCCTTTTCTACATTTATCTTTCTCTATTTTTCTTGCAATGAGAACATGTTATCTTACTCAGTTTCGAAAACCGTGTCGTTTATCTTCGTTTATATCTTTGTGAGGACAGCAAACAATATATATGCTTATCTTAAACCTGTAGACTAATCCCTAGTTAAACTCAAATAGTTTAAAAAATTAGCTACATAAATAAAAAACAATGCTAAAGTATAGACGCCGTTTTTATTCGGTTAATGATGTATAAATTCTCTAAATTTGAATTAATCAAGAATTAAAAACTTCCAATTATTAATAGAAATTCTTATAATTCAATTAGTAAACGACTTTTCGATTCTTAATTAGCATACAGAGTAGTTTTTCACTAATTCAAATCTAGAGAGCAGAAGCTTATAAAATTATATATTTATGGGACGGAAGTTAGTCCCTAGCTTTCGTAGTCTAATCTCCCTAAATGTGAGACTTCCCGCCAGTCGAAATTTAATCTGCAGTATTAGTATTCTCTCGGGTCCCTTAACTAAAAAGAAATATATGTATCATATTTGAGAAACGCTGAAGAAATACTGAATTCTGAAAAGTTATTTCACCAACAAAATATGAGTGAATTTCGTGCGAAAGAATTCGAGAAATTGCATATTAATTTTCATTCTCATTTTCTTCTGACCAAACTACCAACATTTTCTAAAGAAATAAAATGCGAGGACAAGATAGAAAAAGTATAAATCCCATCTCCATCGCGAATTCAACCCAATATGCCGCGCTACAAATTCGTTTTCATTTTCCTTCCACTGGTTCATTGCGAAGTGCTTATGGTGTCATAACGTTCACAAACGTTGCTATTTCCTTTCGTTGTCAATCTGTTCATATTTCAACACAATTCTTTTGTTTTCATCTTTCCTGGAAAATAATAAATAAAGAAGACTCAGAGATGCAGGCTCTCAAATTGAAAATGCAATCCATTGTAGCATCTTCTTAGTTCTCTCATACTTCATAATAAAAAACCCTCTACTATATATCCTCGGTTCATTTCAGACGTCATTAGAATATTCAAAGTATTTTTATTCAGTACTATGTACGTAGACCGTAATAAAGTCCTTGGAAATAATACACAATCGGTATTGCTACGAGACTCCCTTTTTAATACATATTATTTGATTTATCTCAATTAAATTGCTTTTCAATTTTGTTACAAAAGTATAATTAAAGCAAACAAAGTTTTAGGTTGAGAAAAAATTTTAACTACGGCGATCGCGAGATATTTGATTGATGAATTGCTGTCGATTTACAGTTTTCTGTGATTGAAACTCCTAATTTCCAATGAGAAGAATGTACTTTCAATTACTAGATTAATAAAATTTTGTTTGTCATCCAATTTTACAGTTTATTATATAGATTCAACAATTTATTTCATGATTAATGATTCAATATTCTGAATTTATAATAAAATTATTTTGCCTTGAGAAACAAGAAGCAAAAAAACGTTTAACGCACAACAGATAATAGTAAAAAATATTTGAAACGAAATTAAGTTGTTAAAATTATGTCAAAAACTTTGATTGCTTGTAAAAATACGCAATAAAAGAATGGAAAGAGAAGGAGAACTGAATTCTAGATCTCTCTCCAAGGGAATATATACAGAAATGAAAAAAAATTAAAGCTCCTGCCGGGACCTTTTCTGGAATACCAAACTCGCAGAAAAGCAGGTCAGCCGTGAATTAAAATCGAATTTCTCAATCCCCCAGGAAAATTCCGGAAAATGATAAAGTGATATGAAGCTGGCAAAGACGTTGGACTGCTTACGTGACACTTTTAGACAACGAGATCAGTGTGTTATCTATTTCTTTGAGGGGAAAGGGTCGAGGAAAGGGCTTAAGTTAAAAGACCCGGATATGATAGGTCGTAAAAAAGCCTCGATGACGACAGCAAAGTGTCTATTTCAAATTCGACATCATTTTCAGATAAACGACAAATATTTAATCAGCCGCTCGTTATTATTTCTCATCCTGACATCGTAGATTGAATGTCCACAACTTCGATTTTTGTGCAGCTTGTTTGTAAAATCAAACCGTCGATTTCGTATCGGAAAAAAATTCTGTGTAGGTGTAATACGACTCTCTGATGAATTGAAGTTCGCGCGTCCGTAATAATAAGATTGGGTAACGAAATTCGAAGGAAAAAAAACGCCCCGGCTTTTCTTCTTTCCAATCTTTTTTCGGAAAGCGATCGGAGGGAAATAACTTTTTGCATGAGTATAATAACGAGTCCTTGAACTACATTTCAAGAATATAGTGACTGTGAGTTTTATAGGTACTAATCAGATAAATTACATTTTTGACATGCATATATTTTTGTAACAAGAATTTTCGAAGGAAGGACAGCATTTTTATGAACATGTATTCCCACTTCATTAGTTCTATAAAATGCATCTCGCTTCACTGCTATTCTTATCCTTGAAATGTCCGATCCATAGCCTCGAGTTTTTGACGACTGGCATATAAGATATCGGATGTCAATTATTGCGTAATTCACCTTCTAACAAATGATATATAATTACAGCCTTATACAGAGTAGAAAAAATCATTTTGTAGGTAAAATTCTAGGTTTTTTTTTCGATTAAATAGAAGAAGCCTATTTCTTAGAAAATCCTCTTAAACCAATTGTTGAAAATGTGCACTCTTTCACAGTATATTGAGGATCTATTGAGGCTTCGAATAGATTAGTCGTGAAGAAAAAGTGAATTTTCCAGCCAGTGAATATCGAGAGCAATTAGTTAAAGTAACATTAATTCAAGGAGGAGACTGTCAGGTATAATTATACCAACAAGAGTTGAAAGTACACCTCAAGCCACTGGACGTTGATTCTTTATCGACAAACAGCTCTTCGAGTTAACGCTCATTAACGCCTTGAGTCTAAGTCTAACTTCAAGAAGAAAGACCGCCATTGTTGGAGAGAAACTCGAGAATTTTCCTTCTATCCTTTAGCCAATTGAAACTCCCAATTTCAATAAAGTTACCCAAGAAAAGAATGGGAATTGGAACAAAATATAAAAAGTTTCGCGATGGTAAAAAGTGAAGAATAGAAGTCAAAGAATCGTAGAATCGTAAAGCTTTTCGTTGTAGTCAGTTCTCTGATTTAATTACAGAAGTGAACTTCCAACAAGCATGCCAGATATTTTCCTCGAAAATGCAATACCTCAAACTATAAAGCGTTTCTCTGTGGTCTCGTTAGCGGCAAATGTTACCCTTTTACCCCAGAATAAATGCATTTTTAATAACGCTATAAAGAAATGAGAGACATTATATCTCGAAATGACTATTTGTATATCTAATGACAAGTTTTTAATTATTTAAATTCAGATACAAATTTCTCACTTGAAATTAGCCTATTCTAGTTAATTAATTCTAATTTATTTACGCAGTTTCTAATCAGCACATAATATTTTATATGTAATGACTTCTTTTGAAATTATTTGTAGATGTTATAAATATTTCGACGAGTTCCATTTCGCAGTTTATGATACGAAATATTCAAATTACATTCCGTCCCGAGAGTGCATTTTATAAATGCTAAGTGCTTTTAAATTATTTTTTTATGTAAAAAGCTGATATTTCAAGTGACTCAACGTCTAGTTACTTCCTTACAGATTCATATATGAAGCTTGTTTATTTACTCTCTTAATTATTGCTTGAAAACCCTACTTTCGTATTTCAACTATAGATAAATTTTTACTTCAATCGCGATTGCAAATAGTACCTATAATATGTAATATGCGGGAGAGAATCATGGTCTGACTAAAAATTAAATATAAACGTGGTGTGCAGTTCTCATATTCGAATTTGCTTTGGAACGAATATTTTATATAAAAAGAGCGCGTATATAATATCCACCTTTACAGACTTTAATTTCGCTTGAATCAAATTGTATAGGGTTTTTTTAGGATTTATGATATTTTAAAATTATTCCCCAAGTTTCCAGCTTGTATACGACTTTTTTTACATTACCAACTTCTGGTAAAATTACTAATTAATGGATTCCAATAACACTAAACAGAATAGTTACACAAGTAAATATTAAAATCTCAATGTTTCAAAAAAATATCAATAACTTTCGACATAATAAACATTTTTGTTAATATCTTCGATTCATTTTGAAGGTAAATTTCCGTAGATTCTAACAAATTTATTGATATAATTGTAGCATTATGCCAACAAGTTTTTCAAATTCAATAGAAATTTATCCCTAAAATGAGCCCCAGAAATTAAAAAATAACCTTCATTATTTAGATTAGACGATTTGTATTATATATCTTCGTAATAAATTGCAGTAATAATTTTTCCTAATAATAATATTACACTTCGGGTAAACCATACGTTTAGTTGAAATAACAATAACTCAAAGGTTTAGGAGAAAAAGTCACCCATTAACATGGTTGATCCAACCATATTTTTCTCTCAACGCTCCTTTCCATTCTAAGCATGCTTTTTACGATCCCGCTTTAATGTGCTTCCGTACTTCCGAATCTCCTACGAGGGGTTGAATTTGTCGATATGAACGGGAGTCCACCAATCGGCTTCTGTATAAGTGACTCATATAAACTGGGGTTGGATAATAATTACGCATAGAACTAGAGTAGTTGGAAATTGCTTCCAATATTGCACCTTGAGAATTCTACTACGCATGTTTACATCGCAAAACTTTAAGAATTAATGGGAAAAGTTCGTTAAAGAGAAATCCAATTTTCCAGAGAATAATACAATTTTCACGCGTTCACTATTTTTTCCAGCATTTATTTGATACTTAAATAAAAGAATACGTAATACTAACTTCAATAGATATAACTAGTTTTTTGTATTTTGGAATTCAACGAATTAGTTGTGGTTCTACTCTCATATGTTTTGTATTTTCTGCTATAGGTATTAAATCAGTGATACCACAAATGAATTTCAATTGCGATTAAATATGAATTCAAACATTTGGAAATTTGTACCAGGAGGTATTATTTCTCTAAATATTTCCTGAATATATATATAATGCGAAATTCTATAATGCAGCTGAAAATAATCCGCTAGTTGAAAATCGTGTTACCTAATTAATTTTGTATGGGGTAATTCAAAGTCCGAATATAGTCTTTTTTTTTTGTTAATACGAATATAATATTACGTGATTTCCATTCAATTTAATACAAATCAACAATTTTCCTTTAAATTTTATGGCTTTATAAATTTGCTACATTCATTTCGTGGCTTGAAATGTGATGCAGTTCAATTATTTTGAAATTTAAAGCCTTACATTGTCAGAATGAATCCTGGAAATTGAACATTCGTCATTGAACAATTTTACACTCAAAAAATCGTAAATTGAACAATCTAAAATTTAATGCGACTCTTTAAACGACTTGTCAGTCAAATTCGGAGGATTAAAAATCGATTTCAAAACTAACCAAACTGCGTCGATATTCATACAGACAAATCCTTTTGAATAGCCGGAAAATAAAAAAAGTGATTTTCCTTTCGTTCTCAGTCCACTGATAAAACGGATTTTCGCTATTCCTATAGAAATTTTCGTAATATCTGGTTGCGAAAAACACAAAAAAGCGAATTTTTAAAGCCAAATCTTCTTAAGCCACTGAAATCCTAAAAAAAGTTAAATAAAACTATACGAACAAATGAATACCTACTATTTTTACGTAAATGAATGACTATGAAATCCTTTTCAGACATTTAACTCTGATAACAATTATTCGTTTCTCATTTACAATATCATCCAGGAATTCTAAAAATTACCTTTATCTTGTTTGTCGCAGTCTTCAAAACTATCTCAAAGATGCACCAAGCCAAAACCTCGCTGTGTAGAAAGGTCCTCCGAAACGTCAACAGGTTGCATTCATCTTTATCCCTTTTCGGAGAAACCGTTTAAGGTTCAAAAGGTGCATAAATTCCTCCGCAAACGAAACTTCACTTACAACTTTTCATCCAAATTCGTCGAACAAAGTTCACGTACAAATCAAATTTGTAAACAACTTATCACCCACGTTATTTATTATCGAGTTTATCACTCAGCCAAATGGCAAAAGTCGATCGAAAAGAAAGTTTCGGAACACGTGGTTAGAATCCTCAATTCACATTAAATTCCAATATTTTATTCTCTGCTGAAGCCTCTGAAATCTTCGGATCCTTTGGAGCAAATTTCAAATTTCTGTATAGAATTCTCGGCACTACCTTGTTTCTCTCTGCATGTTTGACGCTTGTTGACGCTTGTTGACGCTTATTGACAAGATGTTCACCTGGTGAGATTAATTGAATTATTCACCAACGAGGTACGCAAGATAAATGATTACAAATTATCACGAGTGAAAAGTGAACGATATATACAACGTTCGATGTAACCACCTCGACGTCTCGCTTTCGACTGGCTATTGGAAGCGCGGTCGCGCGTCGCGGTTTGCCAAGTCCAAACACCAATCTAACTCGACAGAAGGGAAGCGTTCAAAACCGGTGTTTTGAAAGTGTTTGAAATTAAGGATTTTTCGACATCTGGAATTCATTTACTTTGCAGGCTTTGGAGTTTACTTCACTTGGACATACTTACTAAAATCAAGTTCGTGACTGACCAGTAGAAATAGGTATAAATAGTATTGTGAGAGTAGAAAGACGGGATCTGCGATCGAGTGCCGGGGTCGAAGTCACAATGGATTCCGGGAAGAGGAGGAATCCTCCCCCTTGCCTCGAGCGTCTTTGTTCCGTACAATGAGAATCCAGGTATGACGACGCAGGATTTAAAAGCTTGAAGGGTCGCCATTCCTTTTACGCAGGTCGAAATGGGATGAAATCATATAAAAGGGAGAAAGAAGATGGCGCACTTGGAAGATCTCTTCGGGTTTCTGTATGTTGTGTGGATTTTTTTACGTTTTATTTCGTTCTACTTCGATATCCTTTTTGGTCAAGGGTGGGTGATTTTCAAAGGATTCGGTAAATCCATGCATATCGGATTTCGAACTTGCATTATTTACCGCTTGAAATTTGAAAACCGGGAAAGATCGAAATTTGTTCAAAACGTTTTACTTTAAAATTACACAAGTTGTAACTTACGCTCAGTTTTTACTAAAAATATTTACCTCTGTCTGCTCTTATGGTATTTACCACACATCCTTAGGTTTTAATCTACTTTAAAATATTAATAGTTTTAAAATACTATTTTAAACAGAATAAACTGAATTCAGATCTCACTGAAAAGAGATTAAGAATTAGATTGGAAACTGGACGACAAGGGGGATTAGTTATTTTATCCTGCGTACCAAAAAAAGTTACATAAAAAAACACTCGTTCGTTGAATCCGGAATAAAAAATATCTAGGAGCATTTGCTTGAAAAATATTGAAGCGGAAAATGACAGGAATGTTTTATCTGAAAATTTCCCACATACCGTAAGCTTCTAAAATATTGTACAATATATATATATTTTATAACACAAAGAATACATATAATATGAAGTTTTTAACGCTTCCGATAAAAAATAATGTATAGTAGACATAAAAATATTTCATTAAAGTTGCTCTGCACATAACTCTATTGTTCCATAAAATGAATACATTGAGTTTTAGTAGTACATACTTAAAATCGTTTCTTCAACAATCGTTGGTACTGAATTTTTATTTACTTTAATATAAAGTACTGAGTTTATGATATTTACAAATACCTATATATACAGTTTTCGAAACACGCACTGATATTGCATGTATGTATAATGCTCGTGTTAAATTTAGTAATTTATTTTGTAGCTTTGAATCAGGAATCTTCAAAAATTCACGGGTCGCGGAAATTGAACGGAAACCTTCGTTAAAATGTTATTCCTATCCAGGGTTACGATATTAAAGTCATAAATTTATAATAACACAATTTATAAGCAGTATACCTACTATATTATACATGCTTCATAAATTATGCCATTATGGTATAATTTCAATATATAGTAACCCCTAAAGCTAATTTTTATCCGAAGCTTCTTAGAAAATGAAACTTTTAGACCTTTTTGGATTTTCAGTATTTACTTTAAAATATATTAGGAACAACCAATTATTATATAAATACATTCTCGTCAGTGTCCGCAGTACATAAATATATTATTATCACTTTTGTCACTGTGATGGAAAGAACAAGGAAGTTTATCGCTACAAGTGACCCTAAACTGCTTACCAAGCAGAAACAGCTGCGGATTACTAGAAATTAAGAGTGAGAAGCTGACGTAAAGAAAAGCTCCTACTTAAACGTATTTTAATTTTAAAGTTTCCAGAGACAGAGATAAATTTTAAATTCAATTACTACTTGAAAAACATTTTATCAATCGCAAGGACCGAATGTATACGTTTTTTTTAATTAAATACTTCTTGAATTTTTTATTTTATTACATCTTTCAAAAATTTGTCAAACTTGTAAAGAAAATATTAACTGATTAAATTTAAACTTCTTTTATTTTTATTTTATAAAGGTGTAACTTTCATATTATTTTGAAGAAAAATTCTCAAGTTTTAAATAATATTTTTAATTTTTGATTAGAACAAAATTTTTGAATCATTGGATTGTAAAAGAACGAAAAGTAGCTCTACACAAAATAAAATGAGATGATTGCACATCACGTGCGTGGGGGAGTTAAACTTATGAATCGGGAAGTGGTAAATAGAAGTAGTTTCTAGTACCTCGAAGAAGCTTCTTTAAAAACTTCAATGATTTACGTGGTTACCAAAGTAAAAAAACAACAGAATGCAATACAGTTCAGAGAATTAAAAAAATGCAAAGAAATTAAAGAATTCAAACTGAATTTTTTTGAGAAAATACTTTTTTAATATACTTTTTAAAGTACTTTTGCTCTCGAATAATAAATTTATAAAAAGACAGACAAATACAAATTGATGAATTACGATTGATGGGATAAAATAACGAGTTCCAGTATGTATTTGCAGTAGAGGTAAAGCCATTGAATCAAAGATTAGCATAAATTTGGAGTGCAGATAGGGACAAGGTAGTAGCCGTCAGTTGTAACTTATGGATACATCCCAAATGACAGAGAAACCTGCGAAGTCAATGTGCCGGAAATATGTCCAGAGGCGTGTTCCGTTGTTTCATGACAATATAAATTACTTGCATACGTCCAAGGTTCTTAATAACATAAAATAATACGATTGATGCAAGATAATTGTGATAATGCAACATAATTGGACTCGTGTCTTTCAAAACATGAGTCCTGTTGTCTTCTCTCCACCTTCGTTATCATTTTTTCCTTTTTATTCCATAAGAGTGCAAGCGTAGGTATAAAGTTTCATTGCAAATATTCTCTGCAAAGAACCACTAAGCTTCTGAGGATAAAGATGGTTTTACAACGTAAGCTACTATATATGACGTCAGAAGTAATCCTTCCTTCAATACAAGTCCTCTGCTTTTCGTAATTCACTTCTACATTCGTTTTTCGATTTCGTATCATCTTTTAATATCTTTCCACTATGTATTTCTTTTTTGACTAACCAAGACGCGAATAAATACTAGGGAGATTAAATTCAGAAATAGTAATACGATCTTCTTTAAACAGCTCTCTTAAAATCAATGGGACTTTCATTTCCATTAAGAGGATTCCATTCCTAGATTTCCTAGAAAGAAGTTCATTAGAACTTACTTTAAGCGGATCTTTCTTCAGCGACTTACTATTAAAGAAGGTTCAGAAAATTTGATCAGAGATTTGACTTTCACTTTGAAAATTCTCGATTGATGTTCTAAGAATATGTAATTGATCCTATTTTATATTTACCTTAAATTTATAATACATTTATGAAATTAAAGACTATCAAAATTTTAGAGGTCTTTATTATTAACTTTTAACAACAGTAACGGAAATAATCTCGAAATTGAAAATAGAATTTTGTATAAGAAATTTGATGTAATAACTTATTTATTTTTTCTACATGGAATTATTTTTACTGATTTACACATTTTTATTACTTTTGCGGCTCATCAGGAAGACTATCCAACCCCTGCAAAGTAATGATAAAGATAATTTTAGTCATATTAAATGAAAATTGAATTTAAAATTTTAAATCTATTTTTACTTGTTTTTTAGTTTCGTTCTAAAAAGTTTGGTCATTTTTGCATGAACTTTTCGGATTCTAATTATTCCAATCTATATTTTGTTCTATCTTAACTTTAATTTTAATATTAAAGTTACAACAACTATTTAGAAAGTGATTAGGAATGATTCTAACTTTCCTATGTACGTGGTTTGCTATAATTAAACCAAAAATGTGTCACCTAAATCTAAAACTTGTTAATGAACTTACTTGTACATTCCATGGAGCACCACCAATTCGGCTGTCTCTTGAAAAATGATTGCGATGATAAGCTGTAGTCATGTCCCTTCTGTATGGCTGTAATTAAAAGTAAATTACGTTTAATTAGTACTAATGAAAGATAAATAACTTCAGAAATTGGCAATCAGATTTTTGCCTTCTACTTTAAAATCGTTTAAATTCAAATTTGCAGTTAATCTTTAACAGACCGTTGAAATATTTCCAAATCTATTTGAAATTATCGACTTTTCAAATCTAAACTAGAGTATCGGGGATATAAAATACCAGTGATTTCAAGAGAAAATTTACACACATAAAAAAAGTAAATTTCGCCTAGAATTAATAGAGAATTACACAAACTAAAGTAAATTTTGTTTGAATGTAAATTTACACATGAATTTTTATAGTGCAGTAATTGAAATAACCGAACTATTAATTTTTCAAATTATATTACATGTTCATCCAGTAAGTTTTCCTTCATTTATGATATTTAATTAGTGGAAACAATTGCTTCTCAAGAGACTAATGTAAAACTGCACAATATGTATAGAATTTGGAGTGAAACGTCAGCCATGATTTTTCCATAAACAATTGATTTAACTCTTTACTGCCAAGTTCTTTACTATTGTTAATTTTTTTTTGATAAGTTTGAAGCACAGTTTAAATGGAGGAAAAAAAAGAATGAAATGTAATAAAAATAGAGGGAAATACTCTAAAAATCGATTGAAATAGCAGACGATAATAAAAAGAAAGGTTATGTAAGCAAACTTTACTTACGTTTCCGAACATTAAGGTGTGAATAGCTTTTGAACCGATTTGTGGAATATATAAGGCTACAGTGATGATAATCATCGGTGGCAATGCCTCGTACCACATTTTGAGTTAATTTGGAGCTTTTTTAAAACCCGATCAACAAAAAAATACGGACCAAACCGAGCTGAATCTGATTTTGATCAGCTGTCGCTGTCATGCGCACCAAGTATGCGCATGCATGAGGTTCACCGGTTCACCGTCATTCAATCACTGGTCATCAAATGTATTTTATGTAATTTTGAAAACATGATGGTTTTAATTGCCATACACTCTCGCAATAATTGATCATTAGTTTTCAATTCGATTTTATGTTTATTTAAAATTTCTTCTAAACACTTCAAAGTCCCCAAAGCGATAAATAAGGGTTCAAATTATTTTAAACTTATTAAAAAATTTGTGATAGGGGGTTCTGAGTTTACATATGCACAAACAAATAAAAAATTTATAGTTTAACTTTCGATAACGATATTCCGAGTTTAACTTTACCGCTTTAGAAACTCGTATTCTGTTCTTGTGTTTTTATTTTTTCTGCTATACATACGTATTTACAAATTATTATATTCGCGCAATCGCGTGAAATAATGTGCAGTTTGATGACTCGAAAGTGCAAAGAGTTCTGATTTGGTGTTGGTCATCCCTGCTGAGAAATAATGGAAACTGATTAATGAGCCGCAAATATACAATACATATCTAAAGAAAGATAATTAGAGCGGTATAGATAAAAGGTAAGTAAGCTAATTTTAATTCTTACACATATATTGACAGGGACGAACGTCCATTTAAATTAATTTTTAATTAATCACTCTTGTAATGAGCTGTTAATGAAATTTGTTCTTAAACGAGAGAGTGATTCCTAACCAAAAAGAGGTGTTTGTTAAATTTTTTAACACGTGGTTTAGATTTATTTGTTAATTATTATACCGTTCGAGATTATTTTCATTAAAATATGGTGAGTAGATTTCAAAAGATATTGTTGAGAAGAAAAACAAGTGTAAAGGTTATCGCAAGAATTGTAAATTTCACTCATGATTTTTGTTGAAATGGTTGAGTATATTATATATGTTTCAAAATGTTTATTTTTTTAAAACATTACATACTTAATTAAATTAAATTAAATTAGATATCTTGTTATTTAAAGAGATAAATAACAGTCCCTGTCATGGAATGTTTTACTTAAAAAGTCCGTTACATATCTAATTCTCTAGCGTAATTTTTAAATTTCTCGTAAAATAAGTTATTTAGCTATGAAAAACAATAATTTTATTTTTTTTTTCAGGAAATTTTGAGGCGATTTAAGCCACCCGAGATGTTTCTCAGGATTTATTCACTAATAGTTTTAGCTCTGGATCTTACTAATCTAATAATAGGAATTTGGTATTCGATTTTGGTGGCTTGTTATCAAACGTTTAGGCCGCCTCCTCTAAAAAATGTCCATGGCGAAGTTGCCATGGTAAGAATTTTATTTCAAATTTTAAATTGGCCAAGAAAACGATTTTTTGCCAATAATTTTGAACGAACAATCCTATAAAAATGTTTTTCAGGTTATTGGTGCAGGTCGTGGTGTAGGAAGAGAAGTGGCCATTCAACTTTCCCAGTTGGGAGTTAGTGTAGCTTGCGTCGATATCAATCTCGAAAATTGCGAAGTAACCGCTCAACGTGCTTCTCAATTATCGGGAGTGGCAAGGCCCTTTATTTGCGATGTGACTGACAAAACACAAGTACGTAGACTAAATTTTCCTGCCTAAAAGTATCTTAAAAGCAAAACCAAAAAAAAGAATGTTCACCTGAGAAACATTGTACCAAGAAAATTAATATTAAATTACTATTTTCCCACAGGTTGCTGAAATTGTGAATGATATAAAATCAGAATTAGGTGAAGTCACGATGCTTCTGCATTGTTGTGGTGTTCCCAGTCCACGTTCCTTGATGCAAGATCCTCCAGAAATTAGAAAAACAATGGACGTCTCGGTTTTAAGTCATTTTTGGGTAAACTAAAAATATAATTAACTTAAATATTTGCATTAAAAGAAATTAAAATAAAAAGTAGGTACACTCTTTCTAAAACTTAAACTGCAGCTTTTAGACACTGTTCTCCCAGGAATGAAACGGGCTGGAAGAGGGCACATTGTAGTTCTTTCATCTGTAGCTGGCTTATCTGGGAATGCGACCCGAGGCGGAGGTGTTCCACTTTCTACAGCACAATTTGCAGTTCAAGGATTAGCTGAATCGTTACACACAGAATTAAGACACTTGAACAGTAACATCATCATTACTTTGATTCACGTTTACCCTTTCATAGTTAGTGCTGAAGTTGCGGGAGATCTTCGCTTGAGGTAAGAATTGAAGCCTAAAAATCCTGAATTATTTTAATTGTCAAATCTTTCTTCCTTTTTCAGGATACCAAGTTATTTTGGCACGATTCCAGCAACGGAAGCAGCCAAAAGAATTCTGGATGGAGTTCGTCGAAATTATACAGAATTTAGCGTTCCAGGATATTTACTATATCTTGGTCACATTTTAAGGTTTTTCTTAATTACTAATTCTGAGTTCCTAATAGTTTCAAAATTATTTTAGAAAAAAGAAGGAATTTACTAATGATTAATTAATTTTCAGAATACTTCCAAAAAAGGCATCTTTCATGTTGAGAGA
Organism: Synergus umbraculus; assembly: GCA_900474325.1. Lineage (NCBI taxonomy): Eukaryota > Metazoa > Arthropoda > Insecta > Hymenoptera > Cynipidae > Synergus > Synergus umbraculus. Next base: position 13,615 of record UCOK01000030.1, on the reverse strand, counting down.
TTTACTTGACACTGGAGTTGATTTCGGATGATGCTGTGAAAAAATATGCCTTTCTTGCCCAATCGAGAAATAGTAGCTCAATTCTAATCTTCTACGTCAAAATTAAATCAAATTGTAAAATAATAAAATAAAAATCATTAGGCCAAAGGAAAGAGTTGCTAAAATAATTCGTAAGTATAGAGTTGGAAATTTAACACTGTATTATACATATATGTATACTGAAATGTACATTTAATACAGTTATAAACGAATGTTCACTAATCATTAATATTATAATAAATATATTTTTATACAATCTTTCACTTATTGTACGTGTAGAATAGTCATTTATTACAATACTCCAGTTTTCAAAATTACATACTAATTTTAATACATAGAACAAAAAGCCTTCATGAAACTGAACATGAAAGTCTTTCTTTACATTAAAATCCAAGAAACGAGGACATTGATTGAATGACAATATTGATAAGATTTTGGGTACTTTTATCTCGAAGTAGTTTTCGATTATTATATTACATATTTTAAGATTATTTAGGGTTTAAACAATATTCTTGATTCAAGAGTGATTTTTGATTTAAAAACTGAATAAAATTAATCTAAACCGGGTGGTGCAGGTTCCGAAGGATCAGTTTCCATCTTTGATTCTATTGAGAAATCCCCAGGTGGAGCCTGAAAAAAATTAAATGACAAATTTACGACAAATACTTGAAATTTTACAACGTTAACTGCCTCCAATTTATAAATTATTTTCGATAAATTTAAATTGACAATAATTTAAATTTTTTTGAACTTTTTATAAATTCTACTCACAATATCAAAATTATCGTGCGGATTTGCTCGTGGGAATTCTTCGCGTGCATTTCCTCGAATCACATCCATTATCAGCGTTGGAATATGTGATTTCTGAAAAAACACAAAAAAATCATTAAAAATATTAATAAATTCTTAATCTTTAATTTTATAATTAAATTTGGTGTGATTTTATACCTGGTTTTCGGTAAATGATTCGACGTGGGCCAGCAATGGAGCTTTTAATCCGGGACTCATTTTTAAAGCTTCAGCCAACTGAACATGAGAAAGTTGTAAAACAACTGCGAAACTCTGAGGCTTAGTTCGTTCGCAACACTTTACAAAACCTTCCCAAACTTTTGGATATTTCCAAACTTGCTTGGCAATTAGACGTTGTAGAATATTCATAATGAAGCCACTTAGTCTAGGATAAAGGGACAAACTTTGTATGACAGTTCGCATCAACAAAGTGGGCAACGGTGATATTTCCACCAGTTCTCGAATCACCAATGCAACTATTTCTTGTGTGTAAACTTGCTTTTCCGAGAAGCACAAAGAAGTAGCTAAAAATTATAATAAATAATAAAAATCATGGAATTAAGAGGGGAAAAAAGTGAACGAAGAGAAAATATAATTTAAAAAGAAATACCTTTGATAACTGTTTTTAACTCTGCTTTGCTGGAATCAATTGTATGCAAAGCGATAAGTAATTCAGCGGGAGTGACTGGAGAAATGTGGGGAACTCCACTATCATTATTATGAGTTCCTAATAATCTGTTAAAGACCTGCACATTAAAAATTACAAAATTAAAGTACTTTTCGATTTCAATGCGAATACAGACGGAATTAATAGTTCAATAAAATAGTTTTCTCACCTCTTTAACGACAATTGGATTTAGTTTGATAAATTTAGGCAAAGCAGCGATAACTTCTTGTTTTGTTAGTCCATTCAAAACCGGGATCAAAAATCTAACATCTGAAACTCGCGTTTGATAAAGTTCTCGAACTCTAGACACTAATTCCGCACTCGGTGGAGCTGTAATTAAAAATGCATAGTTTAATTTAAAAATTCTTGCTATAGGAAAATTAGTTTGTAGAAATTTTTCTAAATTACTTTTCTCAGTGAGGATGTGAATGATTCTCGTAACCAAAGTTTCTGCACCCTTAGGGCAATTTTCGACGAGAGCTAGTAACTGTGGACTGCCCATTCCTAAACATCTAACTGGACCTTCGACTAGTCTGAGAACTATTCTTTTCACGTCAGCTCCCATTGATGTGTAAACTCTCGCTAATCTTTAAAAAAAAGTCAGAAGTTTTAATTGAAGCCTTATTTGAACTGTGCAACAATAGTTTTAGAATTTATAAATGCTTACTCGTGAATGAAGTCTTGGTGTTCATTCAGAAGTGCGAGGTAAAGTCCCAGGCAAGACCTAATAGTGGATTCTGTCCATTTATCGGTTACATTAGGTCTTCCTCGATCCGTACCAAAGACAATTTCCGGTGGGCTTTGTAATCTTAGGAAACCTAAATAAAAGACTGCATATTCTGAGATCATTTTCTTCACTTCTGGTCGACTATATAACTCTACTAATAGACCAATTGCACATTCGCGTATCTGGAAAAATATAATATCGTAAATTTGTAAATTGCGATATTTGTATAATAATCTGTGTATAAAATAATTTAAATTACCGCTGTGCTTTCATGGCCAGCATGACATAATATGACATTTAAAAGCACCATATGCTTTGTCGGACGACGAATTATTAATTCTTTTAGAAGATTAAGTGGCGCGAGTCCTCTGCTTTCTTCCAGGGATACCAATTTCAAAGCTTCTATGGCATCATCAGTTATCGATGGTGACTCCAGATACAATCTATAAAAAAAACTTTTATTAGGATTTCGACGCTTTTAAGTTCGAATAAGAAATTCAAATTCAAATTTAAAATATAATTACCGAGATAAAAGTATATCGCGATCTTTCCCTTGAATCGCATTGATCGCAGAGACCAAGGTGCAGAAAAGATAATTATAGGATTGATGAGGAGCCTCAAGAGGTTTCGAACACAAATTGGTTCTTCGCTGAAAGCCTTGCAGTAACGCATATTCTTCATAAAGCCAGCCCAATGCCAAATCTAACCGGGATCTCACATCTTCTGTGATATATCTCAGAACCGTATCTTTGATTAAAGGGTTAAAAGTTGCTGCAAGCGTTGTCAAAATCTTTAACCTAGAAAATTAGACAAAATAATATAGATTTTTTTTTTCAAAAAAATGTTATTATAATTGAAAACATATATATTAATTATAATTTACCGGACATCAGAAACACCACCAAAAACAGCAACCATTTCAGCATTTAACATCCTCTGCACAGCCATCAATGTCATTTTTTCTTTAACTTCTCTACTGAGAGGTTTCGTGATTACCGCCAGTTTTATAGCTTTTAATCGGTTTCTAACTTTCGCAAGAGTTTTTTCGTGAGCTTCTAATGAGGCTTTTGCTTCCTTTTCCTTTTCTCGATCCTTCTCTCGCTTTCTCTCCCTCTTTGCCTCGGCAACAGTGATCGATGGATTTTTGATTAAATCCTCCATCACAGCATCTTCATCCTTAGTATCTTTTTTGCTCTTTTTTGCTTTAGCTTGTTTGATTTGAGCTGCTAAAAGCTTCGCGATAGTTTGACGCTGTATAACTATATCTGTCGTTGCAGTTGGCTGATACTCTCTTTGGAAAATCGACGTCATAGTATCCGGAACCCAAGCCTGTGCATAAAGTAAAAATAAATTAAATATCCAAATTTTTGATAATTTTGTGCACACCTAATTGATTATGTTTTATTATTTACCATGCTATCCATCACTAAATCTGCGGCTATTTCAACACTGAGTCTCTCCGCAATGAAGTTTTCCGATAATTCAATTAATTCCGGCAATTTCGGAGGCGGAACTGGAAGTGGGACTGGTTCCGAATCGTCTATAATCGGGATGATAGATTGTGTTTCCACTTTGAGACGTTTCGCTGCAGAATTAGATGCATTTTCCTAAAAAGTTAGAAATATAAACAAAGTTTAATAATTAATTTCAATTAATAACGATAATCAATTAATAATTAATAAAATTATTAGAGTAGTATTTATATACCTGTAAACGTTTCTTCATTCTCCTAATGTCCTCTGCCTTCGGGTAAACTTTCAGGATCTCTTGCTCTTTTGCTCCCAGCTGTGTTAATTGTTTCGCCATCATTGTTGCGAATTCAACACTCGCAGGATGTTTCAATAAACCCAAAAGAGTCAATTTTAATTGCTTCTGAACACTAGTCACTTGTGAGTCTGACAAAGTAGGTGGTAAATCTTGCTGAAGTCTTTGCAGCGCTAAAATTTAAAACGTGGAATATTAGATATACAAATTTATTCTCATTTAGTAAAAAAAAAGACATGGCATGAAAATCTCGAATTGAAAAGAATCTAGAATCTAGAATATAGAGAGAAGATTATCGAACCTTGAATAACATCGGCCATAAATTGTGGTCTTGTTTTAGCAATAAGTGCTAAAGATCCCATGCAGGTCATTAAATTCACGCTGCTAACATGTGGAGATCCATGGAATTTAATTAACAAATCCATTACTTGAGTTGCTTCCTCTTCTAGTTTTCGCCTCCTTGCGATTTTCAAAGTCAGTGGAACATCTTCTAGTGAAAAGTCATCCGGCTTTCTGGGATTATCCGCGTCGGGATATGTTTGTATCAAAATGACTCCTTCAAGAAATTTGACTGCCTGAGTTCGAATTCTGTAAAAAAAAGATTAAATAATAAAGACAACTAATCATATTTCAAGGTAGAATTAAGCAGTTCATCAAAATAGATTTCGCACCCATCGTTATCACTGTCAATCATATTTATTATCTGAACTTTGAGTTTGCTAAGTTGGGTCCAAGCTGTTTCCATTTCAGTGGTAACCACTGGAGCACTTGCAACCCATTTCAGGGTGGCTCGAAGAATTCTCCCGCTCGTCCTGAGAGCTCTTTTTGCAACAGCCGGTGCATCGTCACCTACTAATCTCGAAAGAGTTGATACTAATCGTGGAATGACCTCCGGTTGTTTCTCTCTAGAGTTAAGGAATGATAGGATAAAATCAATTAAAATTAAGCTATACAATTTTATTCAAATAAACACTAATATAAGTTCTAATTTTAATTTTAAAATTAAATTACCCAGCTTCTTCTATAAAACTGCTGACGGCTTTCCGAACTTCGGCATGCCTGTCCAGCGAAAACTGCAAGACTTCTTCCAAATATGTATGCAGCAGCTGCGTGTCTTTATTATTAATTAGGATCTCCTGCAGTTTACATAAATTAGTAACTTTTACTGCTTCGTCTGACGAAATCGAAGCTTCATTTATCCATTCGATCACCTGAAAAGATAAAATTTTCAAATTTTATATCTGCCACTTACATCTCCATCATTTTAAAAATTCTTCTCCTACAAGATTTTACATTTTTTTCTGATATGATTGACAATACTAGAAAATTTGCATTCTTTGCTCCAACAAAACTTTAAGGGTGTTGGAGCCAAGTTCTACTTTAAAAATTCGATTTCTTCATTTTACTCAACAAATATTACATTTATAATGTTTTCCCTCTGTAGAATTAATCAATTTTTACCTAGAATTATGCGTACAGAGAGAAAACATATCTAATTCAAATATTTTTAAAGTAAAATGAAAATATGAAATTTTAACATTAGATTTTGAATTCTTCGTTTTATGCAAAAAGCATCGAAATTGAATATTTTTTCGCTCTGTATGCAGTCTTATATTTGAAAAAAGATTAGTGCTACAGAGCGAAAAAATATTTATCTATAATTTTCGTTGAGTAAAATGGAGAATGGAATTTCGAGCTTAAGACTTGAGGCCAACGTCCTTAACTCCAAAAACAAAAAGGAAATGTTTTGACATTATTTTATTTATTAATTACGTATCCGATTTCAAAAGGAAACTTGGTGTTCCAAACTTAGAGGTTATCTGACATACCAAATCCGAAGGTTCGGTTTCGGGTTCAGGGCGTCTGTTTAAACGCGGGTCCATTATGAAATTACTTATTAAATAAATGTTACAACTGTTGTAATAAAAAACGATAAATTATTTTTCAGTTTGACATGAATAATAGAAAAAAATGTTAAATATCGTTCCCCGCTCTTATTTCCCAAAATTCCCTACAACAATGCCGAACCGAATGCCCCATGAAAAAGTTAAATGCCATGAAGCCCATGAAATCGTGAAAATGAAACAGAGAAAGGAAACTCTAGCAGGAAATTCCATTGGTACACAGGGTTGCTCACTTGCATTACTTGCGTATAATACGTCATTTACATAGACGTATGTAATTTACATGAAAACATTTCATTTCCGTAAATCTCGTGATTATTCTTCGCGGGTAACGTAACTATTTGAGCAGTTACATACATGCTTACATGACGCATGTGTATTCGCGAAAGTTTACAAACAAAAATTACTTGAACGGTTTTCAAAACGTTATTTTGCTTAGATTTACAAAAATCTGTTGTACTAGATTATATAAGTCTCAGAATTTTATAATTCGCAACGAGTAAGTGTTTCTGTGTTTGTGAAAATGGACGAATGCGGAATAAAGCTTGATGTTAAAGAGGTTAAGTCCGATCTCATTCAAGCAATTAACGAATGCTCCCAGCGATGTTTAAAGCATTCTACAAAATGGTATGTTATAGTTAAATGATTATAAATTCTGTATTAAATAATCTTTGCACATTATCAATTTCTCGTATATTTTTTCTAACTACTATTTTCTAATGAACGTTATATTACACATTTAGGCTCGCGGAATTGAATTACTCGCTGAAAGATGTTGAGATTACACCACAAGATCTGAAATTTACTTTGGATACAAAGGTAAATGAAGAGGAGGATATGTATATCTTAGGAAAAAGTTATTTTGACCTGAAAGAATACGATCGTGCTGCGTATTTTACAGAACCATGTCGAACTCCAAAGGTTCGATTTTTGCATTTGTATTCACGCTATATGTCTGGAGAAAAGAAAAGGGTTGATAATATGACAGATATACCTCCAGATCCGCTAAAAAATGATAGTTTGAAGTTACTTTGCACGGATTTAAGAAAGGATCATGTTACTGGAAATTTAGATGGATTTGGACTTTATTTATTTGGAATAACATTAAAAAAGTTACAACTTACGCGAGAAGCTATTGATGTCTTAGTTGAATCAATTCATAAACAACCGATGCATTGGGGAACGTGGCTAGAATTAGCTACTCTAATTACTGATCGAGAAAAATTGGAAAATCTTGTTTTGCCTAATCATTGGATGAAACATTTCTTTATGGCCCATATGTATCTCGAATTACAATTAATAGATGAAGGATTGTCGTTGTACAATCAGTTGCAGTCAGCAGGATTCAAAACAAATGGTTACGTTTTAGCTCAAACTGCTATTGCAGTTCATTACAGAAGAGGTAATATTCTCTATAAAAAAAAATGAATTTAATTTTAATTAATTTAATTTAGATTTATTTCAAAATTTATCGCTAGTGCCAGATCCTTTTAATGTTATAGTGATTTTTCTCCACAGATGTAGATAATGCAATTGAAACATTTAAGAGTATTATAAAAGATGATCCTTATTGCCTTGATAATATGGATACTTATTCCAACTTGCTTTATGTAAAAGAATTAAAAGTTGAATTAGCTTATCTTGCTCATCGAGCAACTGAAATTGATAAATATAGACTGGAAACGTGCTGTATAGTTGGTAAGACTGTGAATTTCTATGAATTTGGAATTAAACTATTGCCCGATATCATAAGTACAATATTTTCTAACAAACAGATGTTTTCAGGAAATTATTATAGCTTAAGAGCGGATCATCAGAAAGCAGTTATGTATTTTCATAGAGCGTTAAAACTTAACCCACAATATTTGTCTGCGTGGACTTTACTAGGTCATGAATTTATGGAAATGAAAAATACCAATGGCGCTATACACAGTTATCGTCAAGCTATTGGTAAGCAATTGCAATTTTTATTTTAATATTATAAATTGTTTTAAGTTGCAACTCTTTATATTGAACATATCTAGTTTTCAGCAAGATAATTAAAATATATACTTTTTTTACTATTTACAGAAGTGAATAGACGAGATTATAGAGCATGGTATGGATTAGGCCAAACATATGAAATTTTAAAAATGCCTTTTTATGGCTTATACTACTATAAACAAGCTCAACTTTTACGTCCTCATGACAGCAGAATGGTTCTTGCTTTGGGCGAAGCGTATGAGAAACAAGATAAAATACAGGATGCTTTGAAGTGTTACTATAAAGCGTGCAATGTCGGTGATATAGAAGGCATGGCATTGATAAAATTAGCCACGTAAGAAACATATTTTCAATTTTCGTAATACTTTTAAAACAAACTATATGTTGATTAAAAAGTTTTAATATATAATTTTGACTTGGGAAATAGTTGATATTACAGCTATCTCCATTCTTTACTAATAAATCACATCCATATTATTTAGACATATGTTTTTTTACAGGTTATATGAAAAATTAGGTGAATATGATCATGCTGCAGCAGCTTACACCGACTTTGTTACTGATGAATGCAGAAATGCTGATAGAACTGAACTAAGTCATGCATACAAGTATCTAACACAATATCACCTGAAACGTGATCAATTGGATCAAGCCAATCATTATGCTCAAAAGTGTTTGCAATTTGAAGAAACCAAAAACGAAGCTAAAGCATTTTTGAAAACAATAGCACAGAAAAGAGTTAAAGTAGAAGAAAATCCAATGATGGTAGGTATCACATTATAGAAATCAACTTTACATGATAATAATGTCGGGTTTAAACTTTGAACGAAACACAAAGGAATCTTTCCTCCCTTGACATAATAAAAAAAGATTCGTAACAATTTGTAGAAGTTAATATTTTATTTGTGTTTTTGTTTGATTCTAGATTGAAGATATGAATGAAACTGATCCTATAATCGAACACAGTCCTGGCAATAACGGAACGTCAAGAAATCAAATGTCACCAATGAATCTGTCCTTCACACCCACGTCGTAATGTACTAATGATTTTATATTACATATTATCATTAACAATTCATTAATGGGAAATTTTAGGAAAAGGATATTCTACTCAGAATAGGATTTTCCGACCTGTAGTGGAACTTGGGTTCCCACTATTCATACTGTATATGTGTATAAATTTTTTTTAATTAAATAGGTATAACATTTTAAAGATATGTTTCCCAGAATTTAAAATATGTTAGAAAATTAATTACACAAACTTTTAGTTTTTTAAATTTTAAATTCTATAATTTGTTGCAACATACGTTGTACACGTAGCCAACGTAACTACATTTTAAACTGTAAGATTTAGGCATGTTCTAGAATACAGTTCTACTCAACCTTGCTTCGCCAAGGTTGCTGGTTGGCCAAGGTCAGCCAAGGCTGCGTTCAAGATGATCACGGGTGCGCCGTGCCCACTGAATATTATGTATAGAAAAAGACTTTGGCTGACCGAAAAGAAAGCTGAAGAACCTGAAGAAAATTTTAGGAGCATTATTTTTAAGCCAATTTAGGCCTTGTTACCTTGGGAAAGTGTTTTGATCATAATAGTCATAATCTGTTGTGCCAATTTTATTGTACTGACGCGTTGACGGATTTGCTAAGGAACTTGCAAAGTGAATGTTTAGAAATATAGGTCCTGGGATGCCTAATTTTACCTTAAGACTCATGTAGATGTGATACAGATATTGAAACATCAGTGCGAATCGACATTTTCTTTATTATAGTTCTTTAGTTTTTGTACAATGTCAAGTCAAATTTGTTTAAAATGGAACAGCTTTTTAAACAATATTGCGACGAGTTTCGAAAGTCTTTGGGAAGAAGAAGGTTTAGTGGATGTTACTTTGGCTAGTGATGGACAATGCCTTACTGCACACAAAGTTATTTTGTCAGCAAGTAGTCCCTTCTTCAAAAAAGTTTTTCAGGTCAGTAATTTTAGTTACGTTTACAAAAATGAAACGTAACTATATTAAATTAATTCATATTTTACTTATTGTCGTTACCGAATTGTAATACTACATATAATATACTAAAGTGGTCATAGTAAACAATAACACTATACCTACATATAAATCATTGTTTTCTCAATATTTTTTACAGACTAATCCATGTCAGCATCCAGTAATAATACTTCAAGATGTACACTTTAGTGAGCTAGAGGCACTACTTATATTTATTTATAAAGGTGAGGTAAACATAGAGCAAAAGAATTTGCCTGCTTTATTAAAAGCTGCAGAAACATTGCAAATTCGAGGACTTTCTGGAGGAGATATTTTTGCCAAAGAATCTTACAAGCGATTGGCTGAACTCGAACGCGATGAGTCTAATGAATCAATATTCGTACAAGAAGAAGATGTACCCAGAAAAAAACAGAAAGTTGCAAAAGTGCAAGAAAATTCAAATGTAGAAAAAGTTTCAACGTTTCCAATACAAAACGAAGCAGTCAGTGAATGTAGCACTAGCGATAACAGTTATAAGGATTTAGAATGTACAGTACCAGATGCTTTGCCGAATCCAGTATGCAGCAACATAGAAATGAAAGTTAGTCTAAATATTATATGATCCTTATAGCAAACTATATATAGGATCCCATATATCACACAATAAGTATAAATTTTCATGATTTAGGTGGAACAAATTGAAGAAAATATGGACGAACAACATAAAGTTTCTCCAAGTGAGACAGATTTTCAACAATTGAATACGGATCTCAAAGATGAACCTCAAAGTGAGTTTTTGTATTCATAAATTTTCAATATTTCTATTTTAGACATCTATTATCAGTCATCAGAGAAAATTGTTTAAATTAACAACGCTGTAGACGTAACTCTACTGTGTTTTAAATTAAAAAATTAAAATTTTCAGTTTACACAAAATAAAAGTACAACCAAAATATTTAAAAATTGAGTATCTCGAAGAAGTTCGGTCAAAATCGGGTGTCTCTTTCGTGTTAATCGTGTTGACGTATACCTATATATTTAAATTAATAATTTATTGTTCAAGCGCATATGCCCTTAGTAATCTTATTTTTTTAAAACAGTATAGTGAGAAAGATGAAATAAGAATGGAGAATTTAATATAAAAATATATAAAATCGGAAAGTGAGGAGAATTTCATTGTGATAAGTTAATTCTTCGCTTCGCATAGGTAGAACGTAGTAGTGGATGTTGTTATAGTTAATGATATTATAGTGATCAGATAAATATAATCCTAGGGTGTTAGCTAATTATTAGATGTTAGAAGAATTTTCGTATTTAGTCTATAGGAGTAGTGTACTCAAAACTGGTATAATTTCGATTTTTCCACGGCAGGCCGGGAAATATCCCACCACTGCCGGAAGGGTTTTAGCTCTTTTGCTTTCCAGAACCGAGAACATTCTGAGAATATCGATCAATTGTACTATTAATAATTAAATAATAATTAATTAATAACTCACTTGATTGTGACAAGTGCGATTTATTATTTAATGGATATTCAGTCGACTCTCGATAGTTAATTGTACTAATTAATTTTTTACGTTGGCTGAAAGCTATTTTCCTAGTAATTATCTTCTTTAGAATTTTCTTGTTCTAAATCTTGCGGAGAGCATTTTATTTATCAAGAGTTCACTGAATACCTGCTAATGCCTGCTAATACACAGGGTGTCCACTAAACAGTTCCACATAGTGTAATTGATATGCTGTAATATAGAAAAGTGATGCAATCGATTTTACGGTGAAAATGGATTAAGTGTTATAAACTATTCGGAATTGTTACGTAGGCATCCCGTACATTTGCATCTCGCCAATAGGGATTGCGTGTCACACGTAACGAAATCCCCTAAAAAGTGATGTGCTGATGTGTGGCAGGGTGTGGGAACAACCCTACAGAAGACATATCTGGTTTATCTGGGTTGACCGGCCTAACTGCATTCTCCGATGTGAAGCTTTTCTCCTATCAACAACTACCATATGCTGATCTGCTACCTAGTCCTGATATTATTTCAACGTGGGCTTCTTCACGTCCAATGGACCATCTGGCCTGTGATCTTATGAAGATTTTATTTACACCGGAAGAAAGAATCCTTTGTAATGTGAATGGCAAGATGGGCAAACAACAATTTGATAGTAATAAAATTCACTTGATCAGAGAAGTTCTGTTACACTTCAGTGGAATGTCAACAGTTAGTTTGGAATGGGAAGAAGTGTGGAAGAATTGTGTTACTAAAATTGATACTAGCAACAGAGGTTTAAAAAGGTATCTTTTCCAAAGGAGATCTACTCACTCCCAATGACTAGGGCGTATCAAGTCGGGGGTTAAACATAAACGTTTCCACTGACTAGTTTAGTTTTTCGTTGTACAGTACTTTTTGATTTACATGAAATTTGTTCGAATTATACATTTTTTTACTATAATTGTTGACATTTTTACTTTGTGTACGCGAATAAGAAATTATAGAATTAACGACTACAGCTTGAAATATTACATATATTTAAATAAAATGTATAAACAGATATTTGCTTTCCGTCCAAAAAGTAGTTCAGAAGTTGGCTGCGTCGGGATACAACATGTAATCTGGTACCACACAATTTCCGGGTAGTTACTGGACAATATTTATTTAAGATTCGTCTTCCTGAAATAGAATAGTAGCATTTACAAGATTTTGGTAATATGATCTTAAAATTTCTAAGTTCTAAAACTTCTGATCAAAAGATAGCGAAGAGTATAAATGAACTCTTAGATTGTTTTGCTCATATGGTAATTACCATATGCCCTTAACATAAATTTAACCCGACGATTTTCAAACTATTTTAAGTAATTTTAAGTAGTAATAACTTGTATATAATTAATTCTAAGGTATGGTTTTTGTTTAAATTCATTTTAATTCATTTTTTACGTGACAACTATAGTTAGTTTACGTTCAAAAAATGAAAGCTTCTAAAATGAAATGAGATGGCATTTATAAACAGATTAATCCGTAATTAATGTCGAAGTAAACAGATAGAAAATGGGCGAACACTACTTTAATTCCGATCTACCGTAGACTAGTATAATTAAAGTAATGTTAAAAACAGAAAGGATGCAGAATTAATTAGTCCTTTATACTTAAAGCCAATCTATATTTGTGCCCTTGGAATCTCGAGTAGCGCAGCCTAAGAAAAACTGGAATGGGCAATGAGTTTTGGAAACGTCTATTGAAATGGACTCTGTCTTAAAATTTAGTATATGAACTGATAAATGTTTATAAAATTTCGTTTCAGGACTATTCCTGAGTATTCCGTTAATACATATATTAGTTCTCCTTCTGCTAGTCTTATTGTAAAAGCTTAATTTTTTTGCTGGCAATATAAATTATATATCAACAATTGTATGTAGTTGTAAAGCGATCACACATAGCTGATATTGTGTACATTCTATTAAACATCATTTAAATTTAAAATAAGCATGTTGAGATACCCCGAGTTTCATCATTTATGAAAGTAGACAGATTTTGCTAAAACCGTATATTTGAATTTTGTGTAAAAGGGGATAATTATTTTTATAGATGTTATCGTTTGATATCACTTTGTAGGACGAAGGTGACTTAAAAAATAAAAAAAAACTTCACTTTTCATTGTTTTTATATGTATATAACTATATATCCTCGTGATTAACATACATATGAGCACATTTGTTTTTTATATATAGTTTATTTATATATATATATATATATATATATAC
>UCOK01000029.1:0-21538 GCA_900474325.1 Synergus umbraculus | reverse complement strand
GATACTATTTATATATTATATAAATAATAAATAAATAAATAAATAATTATTAAATATAAATATAATAAATAAATATAAATAATTTAATGTATTCATTTTTGAATTTTTAATTGACCTCTTGTAAAAAAAAATTTCCATAAAACTTTATTTAAATAATTGTATTATTAATTAGCATATTTTGGAATTCAAAAATTCGAAACTTTTATTGCTTTCACATTTACTATCTTCAGAATCTTTATGTTATAATACTGAATAATTCTTAAATTATTTTTGGTCGATTTGTCCCGACCAGATCCTGGCCGGAATCTAGTCGGATACAGGCCAGGCAATTAAAAATTTTTAAATCGGGCTAAATAAGTTGTGGCCTTGTTTGGCCCGACCGGATCCCGATAAGAACCCGGCCAGATACCGTCCGGGCAATTAAGAAATTTTAAACCGGGCTAAATCAGGGTGTCCCGGTTTGGCCCGACCTGATCCCGGGGGGAACCCGGTTCGATCCCGTCCGGGCAATTAAGAAATATTAAACCGGGCTAAATCAGGGTTTCCCGGTTTGGCCCAACTGGATCCCGGGGGGAACCCGGTCCGATCCCAACCGGGCTACTAACAAAATTTGACCCGGTCGGATTCCGGCCAGAAACCTTCTTCTGGCCGGGTCAAACCGGGCTATTTCTACACGGGGTTACGTCTACAAAATGAAAAATACTATTTCATTTAGAAGTGGCTTTCCAGTTCATTTACTTTTCCCACTCAGAAAAAAGTTTGTTTAAACTAGAAATTTTTAAACAAATTCCATTGTATTGTCAGGAATTTTAAGAGATTTCATGAGATTTCATGGGATTTTAAATAATTTTAAGGGATTTTACGATATTTTATGGGATATTAACTAATTTAAAGGATTTTAATAAATCTCGCCAAATGCGAATTTATCATTCCTCTCGGGTTTTCTAGTCTTTCGACTTTTTTAGCTTCGAAACCTTTAAATTCGGCGGACAATTTCAAATTTCCGGTTTTCCACGGTCAGTTTTTTCAATTTTCTTCAAATAAAACAAAAGAATTGCAAAGTTATTTTTTTTTACTGAGAGAAATAAAAATACTTTCTCTCATATGGTATTAATTGAAACTACCGAAATCTGACGAAATTTTTTACATTTATTTGATTAAGAATATCAAAAGATGTCCCGAAAACCATTTTCTTTTTATTTATTTACTAGGAGAATAGCAAAAAATTATCCGGCGAAATTTCGAAGTATCCGCTGAGATAATTATTTTAAAGTTAGTGAAATATATTTATAATAATACAACGGCACCCATCCGAGTATAACCGAGCCAAGTGTTGCTTTTAACTTCAGTAATCGAACGAGAAGCCTTAAACACTTCCATATGTCCAAGCGGACATATAGCAGTATCATGAATTATATTATTTTATATTTGGATTTTAATGAAATTTCAAGAATTATTTAAGAATTCTAAGAGATTTATAGGGATTTTTAGAGAAATCAAATAATTGTTGAGATTCCTTCTAAATTCTACTAAATCTTTTAAAAGATCGTAAAAATCTTTTGAAATCTCTCCATAAAATTCCCTGACAAACTTTAAACAATTCTTGAAATTTTACTGTAACATTTAAAATCCTTTTATGTTGAAATCACTTAAAATTATTAGAAATCTCATAAAATTCCATAAAATTCCTTGCAATTCGTAGAAATCTTTTTAAACGTCTTAAAATTCCTTCGAATTCCAGGATAGCATTTAAAATTACTTAAAACCCCATAAAACTCTTACAAACCTTCTGAAATTCCTTAAAATTTTGCGAAAACCTTAGAAATCGCTGAAATTCTT
This sequence comes from Synergus umbraculus, assembly GCA_900474325.1. Classification (NCBI taxonomy): domain Eukaryota; kingdom Metazoa; phylum Arthropoda; class Insecta; order Hymenoptera; family Cynipidae; genus Synergus; species Synergus umbraculus. Next base: position 19,699 of record UCOK01000029.1, on the reverse strand, counting down.
TGAATTTTTTTTTAATTCCTAGAAACCTCTTAAAAATTTTCCAAATTTTAAAACATTTAGAATCCTTTTTAAAATCGCTAAAAATTCTTAAAAGCCTCTTAAAATTGCATAAATTCCTTTACAATTTCACGACGTATCCTATAATTCTTTAAAATCCTATGAAATCTTTTTAGGGCCGATTGCACCAACTGTGATTAAATTTTAATCCTTGATTAACTTAAGTACGCAAATCAAGGATTAAAATTTAATCACAGTTGGTGCAATCGGCCCTTAATATCCTAAAACTCTTTTAAATTTCCTAAGAATCACTTAAAAATCGTAAAATACCCATAAACGTCTTAAAATTCCTTATCATTTAAAATCTCTGTAAATCATTAGAAATCTCGCCAAATTCGATGAAATCCTTAACATTTCTACAAATTTTTTTGAAAATTTGAAAAATCTTTTAAAATTATTAGAAATCTCATAAAAATCCATCAAATCCATAAAAATTCCAAATTCTATGAAATCCTTTTAAATTCTCACGAACACTGAGAAACTCTGTGTTAGAAAAATTACTAATTCGATAGCAAGTAGGGGAAAAATCCCAAAATTGAGACATTTTAATACAGAAAATAATAAATTTTACTATTTAAATAGGAAAAATTACTATTTAAATAGTAAAAATTACTATTGAAATAGTAAAATTTATTATTTTCTGTATTAAAATGTCTCAATTTTGGGATTTTGCCCCTACTTGCTGTCGATATTAGTAATTTTTCTAAAATAGAGTTTCTCAGTGAAATCTTTTAAAAATCAGTAAAATCTCTTGAGATCACTTAAAATTATTAGAAATCCCATAAAATTCTATAAAATTCCTCGCAATTCTTAAAAATCTTTTAAAATATCTTAAAATTACTTGGAATTCTAGGATAACATTTGAAATTCCTTAGAACCCCATAAAACTCTTACAAACCTTTTGAAGTTCCTTAAAATTTCACGAAATATCGTAAAATACCTTAAAATTCTACGAAATCTTTTTAAAATCCAAACTTCTACATCTACAAAGTAATCAATTCTTGTTCCTTTAATCTTTTTAATGAAGAAGTTGTTGAACATATGTCGAATAATTATTCTATCCATGTCCTTACTTCAGAATCGCCGATTATGGTCAATTATTATAGATGTCAGTGTTAAACAGAAGCACTCACATGGAAATTGTTCATGGAAAAAGAGAAAAAAGAGGAGAAGAAAAAAAGTAAAAGCAAAATGAGTAAATGAAGTATTGATATACGTGTTAGTGTGTCGACTGTCGGTGAAGCCCGTATATGAGTAGCGAGAGTGAGTCGAGAATTACTCAATGGGTTAGTCCTTATGTGACGAAGAACACTTTAGCACGTCCTAAACGTCCTAAGTTACAATCCTTAATTACTACCCTCATGCATTGATGCATCGCATTTATCGGAATTCCAATCCTAGTCACATAATCATTCCCAGAATTTCAAGTTGATGTAATATGTAAATTGAAAATGATTAATTTGTAAATTAGGGAATAATCCATACATTGATATAAAATATACAAATATATTGATAAAATATACCAAAAAAAAATATATCTCATAAATTATTTGTTTCAAATTAAACAAATCCTTTATTTAAACCAAAAACATAAATATATCAAACAAATTAGCTGGATATTCTTCATTTATGAAAATTAAATAGTTGTTTTAGTAGCAAGACATTTTTTAGAAGTAAGAAATTTATTTCGTTTAATTATATATGTATAACTTGAAACGAATTTTTTTGTTCAATTTAGACAAACTTTTTTCTATTACTAACTGAATAATATTATTAAATATAATACCCATATTACCAACTGAATTAGTAAGAAACTATACTATTAATTAGTAATATTTATAACTAATTCAAATGAATAAAGTTAGGATGGATAAAAAGATAAAAAAAATTGAATGAAAATATAAAATATAGAATATAAAATATAAAATAAAATATACATATAAAATCAAGGTAGCCCTTATGATTGGATAGCTACGGCCCTGATGGTCAGGCCCGATAATTGTACCGTAGAATAAGGCGTACTATGTATGTATAAAATGCTGCCTGAGGTTGTTTGTGCCATCACATGATGGAACAAGGAAGGACTCAGGTATCTCAGGTCTCTCTTCAACACTTTCACTGATTGTAAGTCCCGTGACTCGGAACCCCCCTGATCCTTCCCCGCCCCTGGCCTTCTTACACTTATACCTCACGAGTTATACAGTTTGGCATTCAACAGAAAATAAATTGTCTTATCTCTCGCTGAAAATCTCTCGTCTCATTCTGGTCAATTGTTTTCCCACACATGTAGGTATATATGTATGTATATCTTTGGAATGAGGAAAAATAACGGCGATCCCTTTTCATTTTCAAGATCAGAAATTATAAATAGTAACCCTTTCTGAATTCAGGAATCGAATCCTCGATGAAATCGAAAAACTTTCTTTTTTCGAGAGATTTGGCGATTGTAACGACTGGACTGGACTCACAGAGAAAATATATCCAGTCTTATACTCGAGCATGGAGACACTTGGAATTTCTTCAACTTCAAACTAAATTATTGGATTGACGATTTTTTTAAGGAGATTTTTAAGAGATAATTTTGCGAATGTTCAAAAAAGACACAGTTCGTATAGAAATAAAATGTTATAAGATAAAAGATTTTAATAATGGACCAACGAAAGAAAGGATTATTTTGTTTTTCTGCAACTTGAAGTTATTCCAAAGCCAATCAGATTAGAAAATATAATGTTTGAGGGATTTTTGAGATATTTTTATTTTAGAGAGAAATGCACTTTTTTAGAGAGAAATTTCAAGAGGTTTGTGGAAATTTTAAGGCAATTTGACGATTTTTAAGGGTTTTTTTTAGGAAATTCAAGAGTTTTAGGATTTTAAAAAGATTTCGTAAAATTTTAAGAGATTTTAGGATATTTCGTGAAATTTTAAAGGAATTTATGTAATTTTGAGAGGCTTTTAAGAATTTTTAGCGATTTTAAAAAGGATTTTAAATGTTTTCAAATTTGGAGAGATTTGAAGATTTCTAATGATTTACAAAGATTTTATATGTTAAGGAACTTCAAGACGTTTCTAGAAATTTTTAGAGATTTTCATTTTCATTTTCAAAAGAATTTTAGAATTTCTAAATAATTTTGTAGAATTTTAAAGGATTTCAGAATATTTAGTTGCGAATTTTGAAGGAATTTTAAGATATTTCAACGAATTTTAAGGGATTTGGAAGATTTTATATGAAATTTTAAAAGATTTCAAACAGTGTCTAGGGTTTTAAGGAATTAAAAAACTTTTCATGGAATTTCGAGGAATTTTCATAATTTTGAAATAATTTTAAACAAATTTAAGGGATTTTTATGATTTATAAAAGATTTTGTGAAATATTAAAAGAATATTATGAGAATTCTAATAATTATAATAAATTTTAAAGGATATATAAAGGATATAAAAGGAATATTATCGTCGAATTTCAAGGAATTTCAATAGTTTTTTCAGATTTGTGAAATATTTTTTGGATTTTTAAGGATTTCATGAAATCTTAAGGGATTTTAAAGCATTTTAAAAGAATAAATTTCAATTTGTATGAGTTTTATGGGCGGTTTTAAGGAATTTTAAATGTTATCTTGGAATTCCAAGGAATTTTGAGATATTTTAAAAGATTTCTAAGAATTGCGAGGGATTTTATGGAATTTTATGGGATTTCTAATAATTTTAAGTGATTTCAAGAGATTTTGCTGATCTTTAAAAGATTTTGTGAGGATTTTAAAGGATTTCAAAAGATTTTTACGAGTTTTAAGAGATTTAGTAGAATTTAAAAGGATTTCAAAAGGCTGTATATTTTTTAAGGGCTTTCAAGAAATTTGTCGAGTTTTAAAAGATATTGTACAATTTTTATGGATTTGATAGATTTTTGTGTAAGATTTTTAATCATTTTAAAAGATTTCAAGAGATTTTTCAAAGTTTTAAAAAATTTTGTAGAATTGTGAAGGATTTCATGGAATTTGACGAAATTTCTAATGATTTATTACAGGGATTTTGAATGTTAAGGAATTTTAAAACGTTTCTCGAAATTTTTAGAGATTTTCATAATTTTTAACGTGGATTTAAAAAGATTTATGATTTTGAAAATACTTGTGGAATTTTAAGCGATTTCATTGAATTTGATGATATTTCTCATATTTTATTGGGTTTCAAAGGATATAAAAGGGATTTTAAATGTTATCATAAAATTTGAAAGAATTTCAAAACGTTTCTTGAAATTTTAAAGGATTTTAAGCTGATTCAGCTTTAGAGGGTTTGAGATATTTTTTAATCCAACAATTGACCATTTTTAAGTTTTTGAACAAAATAATGATAAAAATAATCTTGAAGATAGGAATTGAAGTGACATAAGTTACTTGTTGAATTGAGCATCGCTGGAAAAGAAACAGGTTCGTATTTCGGTCAATTTTCGTAAGCCTTGAAGGCAAAATGATGAACAATATAAAAAATTGAAATCCACTCTTAAAGAAGGAGGCCATACACGGGCTATGGACCATTCGTAACTGGGACGACGACTGTCACTGATTTGCGAAGGTGGAAGAAGATCGTCTCGATTAAATCGCGACCTCGTCATCTCGACCTTGACCTCCCAATTCAAGAAGCTCTGCCTAATGAGAGAAAGACATCTGCTTTTCCGTGGAGAAATCGTTATTATAACTAAGGATTGCATAATGAAACAATAGAGAATGAATGAAAATGATGAGAATGAAGAAAAGCTCTCTTTACCAGATTTCACAAATCACATAATTTAGCTACATTGTATATATACAACAAGAAATTATAAATTGAGATTAAATGAGCTAGTTTATTACTCAATTTGTCTCCAAATGATTAAACTCAGAATTTTTATGGTAATCATTTCCATCAGAAAGATAATGACAATATCCAAGATTATTTACTTACGAACATTATAATAACGTAAAAATTCCTATATTGTATATTTTAATCACAATTTTAATCATTATATGATTATACTTGGAACAAGACTTTTTCCGGTAAGAAAGTAAAAATTTATATATAGGAAGAACAGGTGAATGAAGGATCTTGAGGTATAACAGAGAAGGTGGGATAGAGAAGGAAAATGAATGAGAGAGAAAGCATTTACTTGCCTTTAGAATCTTTAGATTTAAAACTGAATACTGAAATAACACAGTGACTCAGCAGAACGTATCTTGAACTTTACAGAAACTCTTAAAATAACAAATATCAGAAAATATTTGTAAATATTGTGAAACAAATATAAATCTCTTGAATAAACAAGTAGATAAATAAGGATTGGAGTAAATGAAAAGAAAAAAACGTACAAATTTGTACTAATTTGAATTAGTTTTCATTTTATATTTTAATAAACGTATTTTTTGTTGCAAATATAATATGTAGGTTTTCGAGTAAAGATATTGGAATTATTCATCCATAAAATCTATAAAACTAACAATAACCAGTGAAAGGTTATCAGAGATTGTAAGACATGAAACATTGAGTAATGCAGGAAACGTGAATTTGCATTATGTAAATTCTATAGGGACTAAAATTTTTATAATTCAATCAAAAGTTATAATAAAGTTATTATAGTCCAATTAAAGTCTTTTATTATAATAAGAAAACATTAATGAGCGGTTCATCAGGAGATCAATTACTAAGTTATTGTTTTAAATAAATACAAATATTTGTTTTAAGATTTTAAACGCTCTAAGATTCTCAGATGTATGATGTATAAAGTCTGCAAATATTCTCAATTTCTCATCTTAACTCGACTTCCTACTTTCAAAGATATATACGAACTCACGCCTCAGAACTTGTCTGACATTCTTCTATGTAACCCACTATTTTATTTTACATTTTGTATCACGAGAAAATTTGCGTGGAGGGAAAAGCTGAACAGAAAAATTATAAGTGGATAAAATAAATGATATAATATATGAATTAAAGAGAATTTTCATTGATTATTTTCGGGATCAATGAAAAATCATGGAAAGTATAATTATATTCTTGATAATTAAAAGCATTTCTTGATATACGTAATTACGCACAGAATACTCTGAACAGTTAGTAATCGGAAAAATCCTATTACTAACTGTTCAGATGAGTGTCTTTCGAAGTTTTATTGATTTTCTAACAATTATTAATTAACCAGGATGTTTATCAGATTATTTCGCTTCTCAGAAAAATAAATATAATACAATTTGTAAATAATATTCTTTTTCTTTGTAAAAAATCTAAAGAGTTCTTCTTTTAGTCGGAGATAATTCTTTATTAAATGAATCTTTAATTAATTAATTAATCCTTTATTATCGAATCCTTGAAATTGCAAAAACAAACAGGCTGTGTAAATGTTGAGTGCAATTGAAAACTATTACAATTTATTTGTAATGTAGAGTGTTATATGGATTCAATGGCCAAGTCACGACTCGAACTGCACGAAAAAGCAGTGGTTAGTACCTCTGCGGTCAGACAATTATGTCTGAGTACTAAGTCTGTTTCTACTTTAGTTAGGCTTAAGAAGTTGAACATTGAAAAATTAAAATTGTTGGACGATCTTTCCTCTGTGCAAAATTTCTTTTCATATTTAAAATAGAGGTGTCACAAAATGTATTGAAAATCTCGCATACATTGTTGTTGCAATCCTGATTGGCTTCTATATGACTTGTAATTGTAACAAGGAAAACAAAATAATAACGCAAATGTTGATTTGCTGGTCTCTTAAAATTTTACAAAAAACTTCAAAATCCTTCAAAATTCTTTAAAATCGCTGAAAATATTCTTAGAAACCTCTTGAAACTCGTTAAAATTGGTGAAAATATCTAAAAATTCTTGGAAATCCTCAAAAAATTCCACGAAATTCTTAAAAATTCTACAAAATTTTATAAAAATCAGAAAAATATCTTGAAATTCCTGAAAATGATTAGAAATCTCATAAATGACCATGAAAACCATTAAAATTTCACAAATTTTTAATAAAACTCATCAGAAACTCTTAAATTCTTTTAAAATGCCTTAAAACCCCTTAAGATTTCATGAAATCCTTGGAAATCCAAAAAATATTTTACAAATCAGAAAAACTTCTTGAAATCCCTAAAAATTTGACGATAAAATTCAAAATTCTTTTAAACTCTACGAAATCTTTTGAGTAATAAAAATCGTTTCCAATCCCTCAATAAAATTACCCGACAAACTTTAAAATCCTTCAAAATCCATATAATATTTTAAAAGTTAAAAAAATCTCCTTAAATCGATTAAATTCCATAAAAGCTTTAAAAATCATAAATCTTTTAAAATCCTTTAAAATTTCACGAAATTCCTTAAAATTCGTTAAAAAATCTTAAAATTCCTAGAAACCTCTTGAAAATTCTTAAAAATTCACAAAAATTCATGAAAATTTCTAAAAAGTCCTAGAAACGTCTTGAAGTTTTTTAACATTTAAAATCTTTTAAAATCATTCCCCAAAAATTTTTTAAATCATAAATCTTTTGCAATCTACGTTAAAATTTATGAAAATCTCTAAAAATTTCCAGAAACGTCTTGAAATTCCTTAAAATTTAAAATCCCTGTAAATCATTATAAATATTTTTAAATTATTAGAAATCTCACAAAAATTCATCAAATCCATAAAAATTGTACAATATCCTTTAAAATTATTAGAAATCTCATAAAATTTAATAAAATCCTTCAAAATCCTTTAAAGTCATCACAGAAATTTTCAAAATCATAAATCTTTTGAAATCCGCGTTGAAAATCATGAAAATCTCTAAAAATTTCCAGAAACGTCTTGAAATTCTTTAACATTTAAAATCCTTGTAAATCGTTAGAATCTCGCCAAATTCCATGAAATCCTTAACATTTCTACAAAATTTTTAAAAAATTTTAAAAATCTTTTAAAATTATTAGAAATCTCATAAAAATCTATCAAATCCATAAAAATTCCACAATATTTTTAAAAAATTGACTAACTTCTTAAAAACCCTTAAAAAATGTGTAGCATTTGAAATTCTTTTAAATTATACTAAAAATCTTTTAAAATTCACTTGAAATCTTTAGAAATCCTTTGGCATGTTTTAATAACTGACACTTCTTGAAAATTGTTAAATTTGTTCACATTCCTTTAAAATCCTTTAGGAAATCTCGATATCTTTGAAATTTTGTAAAATCTCTTGAAATCTCCTTAAATTCCCTAAAATCACTTGAAATCTCGTAAAATTCACTAAAATCTCTTAAAGTCCTTTACGATATCTTATAATTTTTTTAATCTCGTGAAAGCTCTGGAAAATCCTTACATTTTTTATAAATCATTTTAAATTTCCTACAATAAATTAAAATCTTGTAAAAATTCTTGAAAATCCTTAAATTCTTAGAAGATCTTTTATAATCTGTTTCAATATCATTTAAAATCCTTTGAAAAAATTTTTAAATGTGTAAATTAATTCAAAATTTTAGAACTCCCCTGAATTTTTTAAACATTCTTTAAAATAACTTCAAATGTATTTATATCGCTTTACATTCTTCTGAAATCCTTTAAGAAATCTTGATATCTTTGAAATCTTGAAAAATATCTTTAAAATCTTTTAAATTCCCTAGAATCATTTGAAATTTCTTGAAACCCTCTTAAATTTCTTAAAACCACTTGCGATCTCTTTAAATTCACTAAAATCTCTTAAAGTCCTTTACGATATCTTATAATTTTTAAATCTTGTGAAAGCACTGGAAAATCATTACATTCTTTGGAAATCCTTTTAGGTTCCTTAGAATCACTTAAAATTTCTTGAAACCCTTTTAAATTCCATAAAATCATTTGAAATCTCTTAAAATTCACTAAAATCTCCTAAAGTCCTTTACAATATCTTATAATTTTTAAATCTTGTGAAAACTCTCGAAAATCCTTACATTCTTTGGAAATCCTTTTAAATTCCCTATAGAATCACTTATAATTTCTTGAAATATGAAATCTCCTTAAATTCCTTAAAATCACTTGAAATCTTTTGAAAATCCTTGAAAATTCTTTAATATCATTTAAAATCCCTTCAAATACTTAAAAAAATGTTAATATTATAAAATCTTGAATATGAAACTATGAATGCGAACTTCATCCAGTTATCAACCCTTAAAATTCATATCCCCTAAAAAAATATAAAACCACTCCTAAAATTCCTTAACGAAAAAAAAAACTAATTTAAAAAAAAAATTGTAACGTTCTTTAATCCGAGTTTATTTTCCTCAAGGAGGTAAAATTTCAGAATTGAATTTGAATTTGCGATTTTGTGAATTCCAACCGACGCCAAGAGTCACATGATGTTTTGCAGTTTTAACACAACTTTTTACACCAGCAACGCAACATGTAACCGGATACAAAAAAAGCAATATATATATATATATACATATATAAGGAAAATAAAAAATGTAAAGAATGATGTATTCTTGATGAATACGAAATACAGAAACTGAAAAAGAGATAAATTAATTGCGAGAAAGACAAAGATGTCGAATTAAGAGAGGGAAGATTTCTGTTATTCTGTTATAGCGATTGGTGAACATTGGTGAACATTGGTGAACGTGCGGGAGTCCACTGTACTCAGAATCACATGACTGTTGCTGGATACAATCTTTCTTACACATATACCACCTGAGGGTGGGAGCGAGAAAGAGGGGACTTTAAAAAGAGAGTGGGGCTCTTTTAACCATAGGAGAAGGTGCAGTGTGGTAAATACGAGAACCATCGTCTCGTGCAGCACATAAGCAACCAGTCTTCCTTCCGTAGTTCGTTACTGATTTGTGTGTGCTTTCATCAGTACTTTTTTTCGGAATACTTTTCTTTTCTTCACTTCTACTTTCTTCTTCTTCTTCTTCTTTCTGTGAAAAAATCATTAATTTCTTCTTCCTGTGCAAACATCATCAATTTCTTCTTTCTGTGCAGACATCATCAATTTCTTTTATTATCAAACTCTTTCATCAAGAGTTTCTTATCCTAATTCTTTAATTTTATTACTGTATCCTTTCCTTAATTTTATTATTGTATCCTGTCCTTACATCCTTTTTATTCCTACTTTTTCCTACTCTTCCTTGATTTGTCCTTAATTTTCCTCCTGGCTACATTTCCTTTTGGATCTCTTCGTCCTAACGCTTCCCAGTGACTCGCGCCCACCATCGGGGAATTTCATCCTCTCGATTTCACTCTCCATTCGGAGAGAAGAGACTCTTCGAGAGAGTCTTCAAACTGAGTGGCGCGAGGCGCGAGAACAGTCTGCCGAAGACCTTCGCCGGTTGTGAAGAAGCTGGGCTCGATGTTGTCGTCCACGAGGCACGACAGGTGTATTTAGTGATTAGAAATAGAGAAGAAAAGAGAGATATATATTTATATATATATATATAAATTACAAGAGCGTTTTCACGCATCTGATCAGTGCTAAAAGGATCAGAGATACGTTTGAGAATGAAGAGGATCGCTATTCTTCGGTAAGTCCTCGAGCTTTCGCTTTTTACTCCTCAAAAGTAAAATTAATGTGTGTCATTTTATATCTGACTATAGCTATTTTGCAAATTATATTTTAGTATTAAAGTTATTAATATTAATATTTAATATTAAATTAAATCATATTAATATTAATATTTAATATTAAATTAAATAATATTAATATCAATATTTAATATTAAATTATCTACTCTTAGAGTATACTCATAAAATATCCAATAAAATAATTCATTGCCATTTCAATAGGAATATCAGTCGACAAGTTTAGTGATAACTTGTAGAGTTAGAATTTTGAACAATTAGATATTTTTAATTTGACAAATAATGTTTCTTTATAAGTATTTAACTCAATGTAAATGGAAACTGAATGAAATACAATCTTTTTCACGTTCGTATATCGAAAAGCCGACTGAGTCTATGATGAAAGGATTTCATCAACTCTCTAAACGGTACATTCTATAAAAGGTGAAAATTTTACACTCGTTTATTTAATTTTGAATTATCAGTAACTTTGAAAGCAATTAAATTTTTTATTATTATTCTTGGGCTCATTACTCATTTTGAATCTACGATTCACAATTTTTTATTCAAAATTAGTTTCCTTTATATTTGTAATTAATATTGGCTCGGAATTTAATTTAAAAGTAGGTTTAAAAAATACTACATCTTTTCTTTCTTTTCCTATCTTAAAAAAGTGGTGTCATGAAATGTCTCGAAGTTCTCGCATTCATTGTTGTTGTATACCTGATTGACTTTTGAATTACCTGAAGTTGTAGAGAAAAAAAAAGAAAATAATCGCACGCGTGTTTGTTTGACCTTGTCCCCTAAAATTTCACGAAAACCTTTGAAATTCCTTAAAACTCGTTAAAAAATCTTAAAATTCCTTAAAAATTTTAAAATATTTTAATAACTAGAAAAATCTTAAAATTTTACGAAAACCTTCGAAATCTTTGTAAATTCTACAAAATTTTTTTAAAAAAGCATGAAATATGAAATCCTTAAAAATAATTAATAATATTACAAAATCTGTTAAAAATGAGAAAAACCTCATAAAAACCATTAAAATTTTACGAAATGTTTCAAAATCCCTGTAAATTCTACAAAATCATTCAAAAATTATAAAAATCTTTTGAAATCCTTCAATAATATTCCCTGACAAGTTTTAAAATCCATATTTCTCAGAAACCTTTTTAAATCTCTTAAAATTTCACGAAAACCGTCCAAATCGCTTAAAATTCGTGAAAATATCTTAAAATTTCTTAAAATTCACTGAAATTTTACGATAAACACTTAAAATCCCTTCATATCATTTAAAATTTTTTAAAAGCATTAAAGATTTCGTAAAATTCCAGGAAATCCTTAAAAATTCCATAAAATCTTTTAGAAATTAGAAAAGTCTATTGAAATCCTTTTAAATTATTAGAAACCTCATAAAATTTAATAAAACCTATAAAAATGCGATAAAGCCTTTTAAAAATTATTAAAATCTGTCTTAAATCTGTCTTAAAGTCTGAAAATCTCTAAAAATCCATTAGAAATTTCATCAAATTTCATGAAATCATTAAAAATTTTACAAAGTCTGTTAAAAATGAGAGAAATTTCTTGAAAACCATTAAAATTTTACGAAAACATTTGAAATTCTTGCAAATTCTACAAAATCTTTTAAAAATTATAAAAATCTTTTGAAATCCTTCAAAACCTTCAAAATCATTAATCTCTTGAAATCCAAATTCAAATTCGTGAAAATTTCTAAATATTCCTAGACACCTCTTGAAGTTTCTTAAAATTTTATATCTTTTAATATAATTAGAAATTTCATCAAATCATAAAAATCCTGTGAAATTCCTCAATAAAATCCCCAGACAAGTTTTAAATTTCTTTAAATCCCATAAAATATTTTCAAAATGAGAAAAATCTCTTGAAATCACTTAAAATTATTAGAAATCCCATAAAATCCCTCGCAATTCTCAGAAATCTTTTAAAATATCTTCAAATCCTTTGAATTCCAAAATAACGTTTAAAATTCCTTAAAACCTCATAAAACTCTTACAAACCTTTTGAAATTCTTTAAAATTTCACGAAATATCCTAAAATCGCTTAAAATCCTACAAAATCTTTTTAAAATCCTAAAACTCTTTTAAATTTGCTAAGAATCGCTTAAAAATCGTCAAATTCCCTTAAAATTTCTAGAAAATTGAAATTCCATTAAAAAAAATGGTTCCTCTCTAAAAATGTCTAAAAAATCTCGCTTACATTATAGTTTCAAATTTGATTGGCTTTGAAATGACTTCAAGTTGTAAAAAGAAAAACAAAATAATCCTTTGGTTGGTCTGCTAGTATTATAATATTTCAACATAAATTATATACCTTCAGGAGTAAATATAGTTTTAAAATTTCTTTTCGTCTGGATCTATGAACATTGAATATTAATTTTTCTTTTATTACATGCTACTAGAAACTTTGAAAATGAATAAATGAAGAACCAAATTAGAAATGTGAAAATGTAAATTTGAGCACTTCTTTTATCTTTTTACTGTCACTCTCGTGTGAGTGTTTAATCGACGATAAAAAAAATTTTTTCAAGATTGTCCTTAATAAAACTCTAATGGAAGACCTTCCTGGGAAAAGTCAAGGAGCTAATCATGAATTCTGATGAAAATGAGAGCTCGAAAAATCAGCTATGTACTGTCATTGACAGATTACGCACACTTGACTTTTCTCTCGACTATAATATTCCTAATCCTGATCGGTGACCCAGTGACATAAATTCTAGTCATAGATGATATTCTCCCCATGATTTTCAATGTTATTATCAGAATCTAGTGAAACCTCAAGAAAAATACTGAATTAACTTTTAAGACTAATTGAGAAATTCAAAATCATATTAAAATAAATAATTATGGCCGAATTCATTTCAAAAAAATTTCAAGTCATGCAGAAATTTAAATATGCTGAAATTATTTATTAACGAAAGTAGAAAATTACAGGAATTTAAAGAAAAAAAGGATTAAGAAGGAAATATAAGTTAAAAGTGACAAGTTTAAAAAACTGTATACGATAAATAATGAATTGTATAATATTGATAAATAATAATAAATATAATACTAATAAATTTTCTGGATTCGAGCATAAAAGCAATTTTTGAAACCACTTTTGTGAAATTTGATGAAAAACATAATTTTCTTCGATGAAAGTCAAAATGTTCTTGAAACAACTAAATTATGCCATTAAGAATCGGACAATCGATATAAAAATTATTTTTTCTCAAAGCACAAAAGGAGAAAAAATATAGGTGAAAGAAAGGGAAAGAGAGAAAATGTATAATATGTTTTCGCTGACTTTTGGTGTGCAGTAGAGTCACGAGAGAAATTACAGGAACGTAAGAAAGGCTGAACAACCAGCTTACACGAGGCTTCGTGGTGAAATCTGTTGGATAACCCGACCGGGGTCGGACAAGACTTGTTCTGTCGGTTTCGGAACTTTCAAAAAAAAAAAAAAAACGCTCCTAAAAATTGTATCTGTCTCCAAAAATCCAAAGGTTAATGTTCCATTACTGATTATAGCCCCTAAACTCTTGATATGCCATTTTTTGTCAGCAAAACCAAATCTGAATTCACAATCACGAGATTTATAATACAGAACTAGCAGAAATTGAAAGAACTACTTCAATTCTGATAATTTTCTTAATTTTTTAACTTTTAAAGCTTTTCATTTACTTTATGTAATTTGAAAAAAATTAGAATTACTATTATTATTATTATTATTATTATTATTATTATTATTATTAATTATTATTCAGTATTATTATTCATTATTATAAATAATAATCAATGGAATCGGAATGAAAACCGATTCTGTGTTCATCAAGCATTTTCGTTAATTTTTTTTACATTATGTTAATATGTACCTCAAACACCGCTTTCACTCTCAGATACGAGTTATTTGATTCCGGAGAGGTTTTATTATGTCAATTACGTTGTCTCGCTTTTCGAAATTTTTAATGCCTTGTGTACTTTTTCCACTAAAAGTACATTTGATTAGAATAAATTGGATTTTGATTATTATAAGAAGAAAATTAAATATGGTGTTAATATAGATTTTAGTTAAAAGTATCAGGAATTTGGTTGACCATCTTCTGCATAGTTATTTTAACTAAAATCAATAAATGTAACAAGAGTTTCAGGATATTAATCAGAATTTTTTACTCGATTTTTTTCTGGTTTAAAATTCGGGTGAATATAATCAGACGAGCTGAAATTTGCCCGGTATTTTCGGGAATTTTAAAAGATTTCAAATGACTTTAAAGAATTTCAAGGAATTCTAAAAGTATTCCCTGATATATTTTAAAATTCCTGGAAGTGTCATAAAATATTGATAATATTTTATAAAGTATTTGAAATTCCTTGAGTTTTAAAATTTTGTAAAATCTCGAGAAATCTCTTAGAATATTTCTAAATCCCTTAAAATTCCAGGTGACATTTTGAAATTCTTTAAAATTCCTAGAAATTCTATAAAATCTCTTAAAATTTAAAAAAAAAATTGTTTCTAGTCATATTAACCAGAATTTGTAACTGATACAACTAGAAATTTTTTAACTAAACGTATCTAGTAACTTTAACCAAAACTTTGTTTTTGAGCATACTGAAAAATTAAAATTGAATTATTATTTAATTAAAGCTTCCGCATTAATTAAACAGAAATTTTTTCCTCAATCTGCTAAACTAAAAGTTTTTAGATTGAGAATCCTGTTCTTCTTTACAGAGTCTATATTTAATTTCATTTACTGGTTCCAAAAAATCGATAGGTGATGATTTTAACTCACCTAACTATTTTTCGAGATTCATTATAGTAAACATAATAATAAAAGTTTGTATATTTAGAGATAAGGAAAAAAAACAAGAACAATCTTGAATTCTCGAGTATTGAGTTCCACAACCTCGACTGGATAAACCTGGTTATCGTAGGTCAAGGGAACCGAACATTGACAACAAGAAAATCAGAAATCTTTTCCTCCTTACATATAATTAATAATTTTACTCATAATGCGCGTCGGAGGTTTTTTTTATACATTTCTTCTGACAACTTTATTACTATTTTGCATTCATTAAAACAGAGTATTAATGGGATATCAAAAAAAATATATTGATATTTTAAATATTGATATATCGAAAAAATATATATCGAGAAAATATATATCGATATGATAGATAATAATTTTTAATGAAATAAAGAATATCGATATTATGAAAAATATCAATATTGACTTTGATATATCGTTGTGTAAATATCGATATAAAATATCGATATATCGAACGCTGAATATCGATTATTTCGATATTTCGATATGGATACTCCATCATTAATCTGAATCAGCGATAAGTATACCTCTAATTGGGATCAATGCTAATTACGATTATTTTCGTTGATTCAGATTTATAGACTAGATAAGTGAAAAAATATTTACATTTTCGCCCCGTAAGATAATTATAAAAAAATTACTGATACTGTTTTTCTTTAAAGAAATTTCGTATTTTTATAGCACTCATCTTAACAATATTGCAAAGCAACAATGTTACATTATCTTTCAATCACTATTGACATAAATTACACGCTTTTCCCAATGGTGATTGTCAGTGAGTTTCAGTGTTATTATATAACACCTGTTCCTATTCCTGTATCGCATTGTGCATCCACATTTTAAAAATTCCTATTGAAACAAACAATAAACAACTTTCAGCATTTATTTCTAGCAGGTTTTGCTATCTTTGAAAAGAAAATTTCTTGTAATCAATCCTTGTTATAATTACGTAAATATTTACATAAGTTTGTTCATTATTTAAATAAATAATTGAAATTGAAAATGAAATAAAATATTTCTGCTATAGTATAATAATATATAATTATGATAAAATATTCACTTCAGTGGTTCAGCAATTTATATTCACAAATAATTTAAAGAATCTTATTAATTTGCTAAAAAGGAAGAAGAAAAATTTTGGAAACATTTAATTATATATTTTCTGATCCGTCCTGCCTAAAGATCACGAGGGATTGCATAACTTATAGACGGAACTGTTTTAGCAATGATGTCGATAAGTTTTTGACTCTTTATTTTTGTCCGTTCTCGAGTTTTGCATTCTAATCAGGGTTTCTGACGTCACTGATGGTAAATTCACTCCGAATATAATTTATTCCTTGAATTCGACGAATTTGACAACGAAAATATTTGTCTGTCTTTTCATATAGTGCAAGAAAGACTAGCTATAAAAATTCTTGACAAAAAAAGATTAAAAAAAATTAAAGACGCAACGTCGTTAATTAAGTTCTTAATGCTAATTCGAAAGTGATTTACAAAATACTGTTTATCTCTAATATAAGCTCAATGAGTTTTTTCTAGGGATGGAAAACCGTATTTAAAAATCGACTTTGGACTTTACAGTCGACTTCAAAATTTTCGATTTCTAGGCATGACATTTCATGGGATTTTTTAATAATGTTAAGGGATTTTACGATATTTTATGGAATATTTAGTAATTTGAAGGACTTTTAAGGAATTCTAGGGATTTCATGAAATTTCAGTGGATTTGCAGAAATTTTAAGAGATTTAATCAGATTTCGTCGGTCTTTGAGTAATTTTAAGGAATATCAACTGAATTTACGAAAATTTAAGGAATTTCACGAAATTTTGAAAGATAATAAAGGCATTTTAAGGAATTTTATGAAACTTATGAAGATTCCTGAAATTAGATAAAAAATTATAAGACTTTATATTCCAAGAATTAAAATTTCTTAATTATTATTAGGCTGAAGTTTCAGACGTCTACTCAGACGATTTTTTACATTCTCATCAGAGAATGTATTATTTTTTATCAAATATTGTTTTCAATCAGGAAATCTTTTAAAATTTTATTCCAGTAAAATTTAATGTAAAAAAAATTCGTCAGATTAGACGTCTCAAACTTCAACCCAACCCAATTCAATTATTTTATTTTATTATTATTTTATTACTTATTATTACTTATTATTATTTATTTTATTTATTATTATTTATTAGATGAATCAGCCCGGCTTGTCCTAGTTGAAATGCAGTAATAATTTCTTATTAATAACATTAATGACATAACTGTGGTCGCTTAAGTTTCGCATTCCGATTCCGTTTACGTAGGTAGACGAGTGCTGTGCACTATAATCGTTGGATGTATATATTTGCCTATCGCTCATCGATATTAACACCTATCGTTTATCGATATTATCGACATCATCTCATAGTTGCAGTTTGCAGTAATATGACTAATATGAGTTTTGTTATATCCTTAATGGGAGACAAAGATTTAGTGATGAGATATCGATATCGAAATATGTTTTTAAATAATATAATCTATTATTTATTTTAAAATAAAAAAATATCGAAAATATCCATAATTTCGATATTTTTATTCGATATGTCGACAATATCGATATTTTTATTCGATATACCGATAATATCAACATTTTTATTCGATATATCGAGTACATCGATATTTAGTTTCCGATATATCGATAATTAGAATATCGATATATTTTTTTCGACATCCCATCACTACAAAGAATAAAGTAACGCAACGAGAATAACGGCGATGAAGATGAAGTCAAGGAGAACCGCTTATTCCTTCTTAAATTTTCTTTCCTCTCTCCATATTTGTTATTCTCTGTCTAGAAATCGTTTTTTAATTTTGATTTGGTTGAACTTTCAGGTATCTGGTATATGAAGATTTTTTTTAGATTTATTGGAATAAAAATATTTTTAAAAAAAATTTTCAAAAATTTCCAAAACCTGAAGTTTGTATTTATATTCACTAGCTTTTAATTAATTTTGGGAATT
Source organism: Synergus umbraculus (assembly GCA_900474325.1). Taxonomy (NCBI): domain Eukaryota; kingdom Metazoa; phylum Arthropoda; class Insecta; order Hymenoptera; family Cynipidae; genus Synergus; species Synergus umbraculus. The sequence continues at coordinate 1,292 of UCOK01000029.1, read as the reverse complement.
CAAAGGGAATTTTAATTTTTAAAAGAATTGAAAATAGTTATCAAAAGGTTTCTGACGTAGATTTCACAAGATTTTAAGACATTTCAACTGATTTTGATGAATTTAAAGGAATTTGAAGGGATTTCAAGAAACTTTAAGAGAATTCGAAGATTTACGTATTTTAAGGGTTTTCGAGAGATTTTTAGGATTTTTAAAAAATTTCATTTTCTTTTGAATTTTCTTTTTTTAATCTATTTAAAAACATTTAAATATAACTAGAAAATTTAGGTAAATCACTGGAAATCTTTTTAATCCTTTTAAAAAAAATAAAAAATAAATAAAAATGAAAAATAAAAAAATAATAAAAAAAAATAAAAGAATCCTCTAGAATTCCTATTAAATCCTTAAAATCATTTACAATATCTTGACATAGTTCAAAAAAATTCGAAATCCTTTAGAATTCATTAAAATTACTTGAAAGGTCTTAAAACCTTTTCGAATTCCTTGAAATTCCTTAAAATCCCTGAAATCTTAAAATCTTCCTTAAAATGCCTTGAAATCTGTTTAGAATTTTTTAAATTCTTTTGAAACCCATTAAAATTCCGTATAAACACTTGAAATCTCCTGAAATCCCTTAAAATTACGTAGAATCTCGTGAAAGTGAGATCCCTAAAAATCTTTTGAAATCCAGCGAAATCGATAAAAACTACTGAAAAATACTTATTTAATAACTTTTTCAAAAATCCAAAAACGTCTCTCAAATCAAATAAAATCTCTTAGAATTCTTTAACAATTTTTTAAATTCTTTACAATCGTTTTATCTCTTAACATTTTTTTAATTCTTAAAATTACTTATAATTCTTTTTAAAATTAAACGAACTTTGCTGAAATCCCGTAAAATCTCACCGGGTAAATTTGTACTAGTAAATATAAATTTTTTGGGAATTTTTTTCGTTATTCTTAATCTAGCCGAAAATAGTAAAGTAAAAAATTAAATAAATAAAATAAATAATAATAACAAAAAATAATTTAAAAAAAATAATAAATAAATAATAATAATAATAGAATAACTAAAATAACAAAATTCGTTAAACTAGACGTTAAAACGTCTGAAACTGCAGCCGAATTAATTTTAATTTTTCATGCCTTTCTAAATACATTTAAAAAGAATTAAAAATTAAAATTAAAAATAAGAATTAAAAATATTCGAATTAGTAAAACCACTCATTTAATATATGTATATTATCTAGATTTGATCCAGTGACCCACTTCTCACTGATTCAAATCTAGAAAATTGTATAAATATTATATAT